>CM037849.1:2098450-2118450 GCA_021234535.1 Stichopus chloronotus
CAGACTGATGAGGTGATGAAAAAAAAATATATAATATGATATGATATGATATAATATAATATAGCACAAAATGTAACTGACTCCAGTGTATGTATGATGACCACATGTGTATTTTAAATGGCTTGATGTTCCAGAGAATTTTAAGAACCACAAGTATTTGTCCAAAGTGAAGAACATTGTCGAAATCTTGTTTTGTAGAACTGCTTTTCTTTAAATGGAAAAGTTAGATAACACCTTATAGATATTTAGGTTTTGTATCAACTAACATTTTTGTGTTGAAAGTGTTTCAGCACTCTAAATCTTTATGCCATGTGTATCACCCCCTTTAAGTTTACCTTTTCTACTGAAAAGAATAAAATAGAATAGTGCCTCTCCCAAATATATTTGAAAGTTTGAAGTGGTCAATTGAAGCTCCTTTTCAGAGGCCAATTTGTTGAATTTTAAATCCTCAGTCACACTCAGAGAAACCTCATGATTCAACAGCAGCAGCAGACCATGAAAAGACAGACCGCAAAAGTAATCTTCAAAGAGCTGGGAGCCAACACAGTGTAGCCAGTGTTACCAGCACCGAAAGTAAGGGAAGTAGGCTTTCAGAATGGCAAAGTGAGTGTACAAACAGTGAATTTGCATATTTTACCTTAAGATTTAAATTGAATTGCATGAACCTTTTTGCAATTAATATAATTTTTAGTTTGTTTCTCTTACAGCTTGATAGGTGCAAGTACACAAATAAAAATTGAAGTTTTTCAGTGTTGATATTTGGTGTGAAGGCTTTTAAGAAGTCCTGGTTAGGTTGTGGAAGATGTCTGTAACTGTAATGAGTAGATACAAAAGTATTTCTTACCAGTTCCTCTGTTTTAACAATGGGCAAGTAAAGGAGAACACTGTTGGTGAAGAAAGGTAATTTGGGGTGAATGAAGGTTCTGGACTAAAGGCAATAGAGTGGTTGTCTGTTATCTAATATCACAGTGACAAAATACTACAGCAGGTTTCCTACTGAAAACTGAACCCATATCTCTCAGATGGTTAGGGTCGGAAACAGCCTAAGATATGATTCAAACCTGTTCATAATCTAACGTGTTGTTCTGCTAGTTGCCATAGATATGTGAATGTGTGGAAATCTTGGGTTATATCAGCTAATGTCCAAAGTCATGTCAGCCTGAGATGTATATAATCTTTAAATAATATCCAAGTAATATTACATCACACGTTTTAGTCTAATCTAAGGATTTTCCATTTGAAATTATGCTCTGAGTCTTTCAGAGCATTTTGAGTCACATATGCATCTGGAGCATGAATCAGATTGTGATAGCTTTTGTCGTTCTTTCGTCAAGTCTTTCTGCTTTCTTTCATGTTACCAGAATCACCATCAGACCAGAAACTGTTTTCAGCATTACTAATTCAATGTGTGGTGCAACTTGAACTGATACAGACTATAGACAACATCATTTTCTTTCCTGCTACCAGCCACCATGAAGACCAAGAGAACCTCAGAGCAGCTCAGGTCAGTAATAGGAGGTAGAAAGTCACACTTCAGGATCATGTTTTATGACCTGTAGTCAAATCATGTTGCCCCTCAGTTTCTTTCAAACAATACTTTTGGCAGCAAGCTGGCCAACTGTGTCATGCATTATATTCCATGTATGTATTGCATTGCACAGTATTTGGTTGTGTCATTTCAGTTCCTTTATACCCTGATAGTTCAGAGTCTTTATCAGACAGTTAAAGGTTACTTTCAATCTTCATATACCTAACATACCTAACATCAGCTTAAGATGTAGGGTGTCCCATCAGGGCCCAGTTTACATATGGTCCTGTTTCATCTAGTTCAAAACACTCTTGTCACACCAAGAAATGCTGTGCCATGTCCATTTTTCTCTCTTTCTCTCTCTTACGTGCTCAAAAAATGGGGTACGATGTCTCTGTCACTGACGACGTGGACTAAGAAAAGAGATAAACAATGAATCAAATATAAAGTGACCAAACATAGAAGTGCGGGATGTGCACTAAGGAAAGAAAACGTGACCTTTCTGTCTTAAGGCGACATCATTTAAATTGATCTAATTTTGGATGTGATGCGACAGGCTTTTGACATAGCTCTTGTGATCTTTCAAAATTATCTAGCAAAAGTGGTATCACATGGTCATTGGACGTAAAACTTACATTGGTTGCCACTGTGTATGTACCCATCAGCTACTTAAATTTCATTGCTTTTTCAAAACTAGCCAGTAGAACAAACTTTCTGTGCATATTGCAGAATTATTCCGATGAGGAAGTGTCCAGCTTGACTGAGACAGAGGGTGAAGAGAGGGGCATGTATCGTTTCCTTTCTACACCTCAGCTCTTCCAACTCTTGGACTGCTTACTTGAGTCTCACCAGTTTGCCAGAGACTTTAACAGCAACAATGATCAGAGAGAGAGGTTAAGGTTGGCAGGTAATGTTGCTTTTTATTGGTTTTACACTCTCAAAATGCATATGCCATGAGGTGACACTTATGTTGGTAATTTATTGTATTTTTTTTTCAAACATATTTAGCATTCTTCATGATGTAATTGTGTTTTGCATGTAGTGGCCTTCTGATAGGAAAGTGACTGCAAGTCAGGTGTTTTACAGTTGACCCGTTTTTTAATTTCCAAGTGCAACTGTTTCATTTTTTGTAGTAAAAAAGTAAGTTATAGCAGGGAAGTTTGATTTGAAATTTGAATTTTTGGAAATTTGAGTCGAAATCAATGGTTACTTAAAGAAAAGAAATTATCAACAAATCTAGTTTGCATACCGCTTAAAAGTTTAATTTGATTTACCATGTCACAGTTACAACCAGTATGTTTGTTGCGATTGTTCACTAAATTTTAAGATATAATTTGTGCGGAAGGTTTTTGTATGCATTCCTATGAATTTATCGTTCACTTACACCTTATTCCAGCTCATCAAAGTGTTTGTCATACATATTTTATGCTAGGGCAGAGAGTAAATCCCATCTCCACAGCAGGATATGAATTTTTATCCATGAAAACTTCATTTGGAAACTAAATATATATTTTAATCAGACCGTGTTTGTCGTCGCTTTTAGGTTTCCGAGGAAAGAACAAGCCAAATTTATCAACACAGGAGACCTCCAGCCTGGCTTGCAGCATGCGGCTACTTTTCAAAATGTATTCTGACGAAAACAGGAAAGAATATGAAAGAGACATTGAATCAAAGCTGTCTGAGTAAGTGTGCTTAATTTTTTACAACTTTTACCTAGCTTGAGTAGGTGAAAAGATCGACAAGATATTATGTCCTTTCGTGAATTTGTAAGGAAGAAAAAAAAATCTGCAGTGTTTATTGAGAATGCAAATGTTGATATTTTTTTTTTTGTTAGCACTAGATATAGTTGGCTGAGCATGAATTCATTTTTCATACAATCTAACATAGTGGTGTAGTGTACTTTTGGCTGATATGTTGAGAGCTCTACCATCCTTGTGGAGTGTTTTTCATTGGTGCTTAAATGGAGTTCTCAGAATGGTGGATTTCTAGTTGTCAATATGTTCTGACTTTGATTCAGATGCAGTGTATTTCAATAATGCTATTGTTGTATGTTGATAAAAGTTAGCATGATTTTTTTTTTTTTTCTAAAATCACTTCAAGGTGTTAAGTGCGTTTCAATTACACACTCAAATTTGATCAGCAGAAAAGCCTTTACACAAAGTCATTTGAGTTACTTTTTGGTGAACTGCTTTGATGAAGTTCTTGCTATGTTATTCGCAAGACACATTGTAATAAATTGAGACATATTTTTTCTGGCCATCTCCAAAGGCAATGGTTTCTGTGTTATCACAGGAAACAGTGGAATCAAAATACTGCACAGTCATGTTTCTGAGTTGTCTATGAGGGAGACTTCTGTTAGGTCCTTGAACAACCTGAACTATGGAAATGTTCTGCTAACACCAATAAACACCAATAAAAAAAATAAGATTTACATCAATTTTCTCATCCCAGTGTCTATAAAGGCACTAGATAATTAGTTAAGACTCATTTCATTTCAAATGTGTGGTTAAATCATAAACATTAAGGTATTCAGAGTAATGTGGAAGGCAGTGTACTGTATCTAAGACAGTACTGAAATACATTAAACAAAACTTAAAGCACAGTACAGTGTCTGGAATGTCTTGAATGTTCTGCCATAGAATAACCTAAGTAAATTACATGACATAGAAGTTAGACAACAATTGAATGAGAGATGTTGGAAAGACACTTGAAATGTGACTGATGGCAACAATGACACGTAAAGTTTGCAGGTCTTTGCACTTAAAAAATCTTTGCTGAAAATTAAAGATGACTTGGTTTAGATTTTATGACGCTTGTGTGAATATGTAGCAATGTGTGGTTTCTGTAAAATGTGAATTTGTTGACATATCTGATGTGTCACAAGAAGATGGATATGGTTCCCCAGTTAAAGTTTTGTTATGTCACCATTCAAGATGTAAGACTAACTGTGATTGCGGTTGGTGTAAATTGAGTATCGTAAGCAATAACAATCAACAGAGCTTTTTTTAAATATTTGTTTAACAGCATTTTCCCTGTTCTCCCTCATTTCTTTTGTTTCTCTGAAGATTTCCGGGTTTTTCCCTGTTTCTTTTATATTTATAAAAAAAAAATGTGTCCTGACACGCAGGATTTCCCACAAGCGTCGCCGATTTCCCGCGAACCAGGTTCTGAGGTTCGCAAGGTTTTCCAAGCCTGCTTTACAGTACCTTGCATTTTGTGTCCAGGATCAGGGAGTCTGAAAATGAACTAAACAAAGTTGTTTCATGCAGAACCTGGAAAATCCTTTGCAATTTCCTGAATTCAACAATGTGTGCAAGACTTTGGAATTATGGTTAAAACATAAGTATACACAGAAATAATGGTGGTGGAGATTTAGTTTTAACTGCATCTTTGTTTAATTAAACAAACATATTTTTTTTTTTTTGGTTTTCCAGGGTCACAAAGTCTGCACTTCAGTATTTCTTGAAACTTCAGTCAGAGAGCCACAGAAATGCATGGAAGTCTTTGCTGGTCTTAATCTTTACCAGGATTCTGAAATTACCAGAAGACAAAGTATGTTTCATTCTTCATCAGCTTTTCATTTGGAACTGTGTGTTATTGATTGCATTTTTCAGATGTTAAACTTAAAAAGTTTAGTTAGTATGATATGCTTTGTGGCAACTGATAGTCATGCAGATGGTACCATTACATAATGAACAAAACACAAGTTTGTTATGGTGAAAATTAATTGTTAAAATTTCCTCATTCCGTGTCTTGACTGTGCTTACTGGTATGGTCCCTTGAAACAAATTTGATTTTACAAACTGCCAGCCACCAGCTTTACCTTATCAACGTACATGTGGGACAGCTGCATTTTCAGTGTCGCAGAGCAAATAGAATTTCCCATCAGGGTATGCCAAGCATTTCATAGTTTCTAAACTTGATCAGTAGGTAAAAGCTGTATAGATCCATGAAGACAGTAGGGTACAGTACATCATGGAAAGATTTTACCGTTAATATAATGACCTCTACTGTTGGTATAATGACCAAGCACTATTCAGGAATTTTCAGATCAGAAGCACAAACCAACTGTCATGGACCAGTGTATCACATCATCATATGTCCCTTAAGAATGTTATTCAAATGTCAGATCATGAGACTGCAATTTTTTTTCCAATTTCCATTTTACCACAGTTCAAGAGACATGGCTCATATTGTTACCCATTCTTGTGTGAAATCATCACTTTTGATCTGAAGCCCGAACTTCGTGCCATCATACGGAAATTTCTTCTGAGGGTTGGAAATGCATATCACATATCTGATTGAAAGATTGAAGCAGAGGTGCCCGGCGGACGTGGCGGAGATCTCTTCTTCGAAGGAAAGCAGGATGCAATAGTAGTGAACAGAATTAATACTACTCTATGTTCCTGATATGCAGTCATCTATTTGACAAAGTGAAGGGAAGAATAAGCAGATCCATGTAGATTTATATATTTTCTCATGAGTTTTGTTGCTGATAAATTTTATATGTTAAATCATGAAACCAGCAGATTTGTTATCCCAGCCGTTGCATGTAGTCTTTTTTTTTTCTGTCTTGTCTTTTTGAACTACTTTCCATCCTATGGTACTCATTGAGATATTTGCGTATCAAAAATGTCTATCCGATGAAAATTGTGAAGTAGAGAGATGAGTTGTTAATTAAACTGAAAGCATTAAAAGTGATGTAAGGGTAAATAATACTTGTAACAATTGCACGTGCTAATCGCACAATAGAATTGGTACAGTGTAGAAAATGGTAGCTTCCCACTGGGCTTTCTTTGTGAATGAGCTTGTAATATTTGGAAGTATGGTATCTCCTTTGTGTTCCAGTTACCAATTAGTAAAAGGCAAACTGTTGAACATCTGAATGTGATGTATATTGCTAGTGAGGGGACGTAAAGATTTTGGGTTTGTGGCTTGTAAATGGATACCACATAAAACATTGTATCGAATGGCAACAATTTGCAGAAGTCCACCAGTTCTCTACTTTCACTCAAAGTTTGTTTGTCAATGTTTGATTCAATTCATGGAGGAGATAACATACGTTGTTACACCATTGCATTTCAAAAAGTGTTGTTTGTTTGTTTGTTTTTGTTCTTTTTGTTTTTTGTCTTTGCTATGTTTTCCTGATCATACCAGAGAATAAAAGTAAATATGCAATTCAAGGACAGACCAAAAATGCAAAGCAGCCACTAGCGCCACTTAGCTGTCAAAGTGTTAAATTCATTAAGGAAATCTATGACAAATCCACATTGATCCCAACATGTTATAAGAAGAATAAAGTGTTGAAAATTAAACTTGTGATTAAGAAACATGTCAGCTTGTATAGCTCTTACTTTGGTCTGTATTGTATGAAAAGGACTTCTTATTTGTCCCCCTGAGTCTAAAGACATCAACCTAAATAAATTTTTGCTGAAGTGTTGATCCAAAGTTAAGAAAAGATGATTTAGTGTTGGTATTCTGTCAACATGTGTAGGCAATATTAGGTGGAATTCTCAACATGTTGTGTACTTTTTATTGTAGATATAAGCAGTAAACCTATTCTGCCTGAAGACTTAGTCTAAATATTATGTCAGCTAAGAAGCCAGTGATCTAATGTCTTTTCTTATCGATGCCTGGTTGTTTTTATTTTTGGTTTTCGCTTCTTCTTTTGCAGTTTCTCTTCAAATTGTTCACAGTCTGAGGTTACATTGCAAAAATGTGCAATTGTAGTACAACTGGTTAGGAATTTGTTTAGATTTGACCATTAAATATGTTTACCTATGGCATTCAAAACCACAGTGATGTAGTATTGACTATGGTTAGATGTGGGGTGAATGTTTATCAGGTCTTGCATTTATCCCAAAATGATACATTTAGAACATGCTTGAAAACAGTTGTGGCTAGTGCCCGGTTCTACATTCAGAAGTATTGTCAGAGAACAAATTGGAAGGATATTTTAAATGTAAAGCCAGAATGGGTATTAGAAAATGTGAAATAGAACAATTATTGTATTCATTAAACAGACAGAATAGTCCAGATATCTAGAATGTTCAGGTTAGTACGTGAATAGCTTTGCGCTCTGTGGTTGTCTCAGTGATACATCAAGACAGCCTATTTCTTCATTTTTTTTTCTTTTTAATCATCGAATTGACATAGCAGAACTTCGTATTTTGTTCTAACATCTTGAAATACATGCCCTGTTTTATCACCACAAAGTAATGTAGGACTATGGGTAGATCATTGCAACATGCAATGAAAGAAGCAACATGGAATGTATAGATCAATCATAACATAATGGTATTTGTCCATTTACATTACTTGTCCTGTAAGACATTGCACTCAGAATGGTACTACGTAGTTGAAATTTGTTGCATTTGATTTTGAATGCCATGTATGTTTAACTTCAGATGCTGAGTCATTGCTGCCCTTTCAGTGGTGAGAAAAAACTGAACATCCACTTTCATGGAGAAAATCATAATTTGGACCTCAGACCAAATCCGGTGTTTTAAAGCAATCATATAGTACATGCTGATACTGTTTATGAGTAATAGTGAACACCTCTACACCCCTTCCTCCAACAAAATGGCAACAAAACACACTGAATAGAGTTTCTAATATGATAAGAAACTAGATACTAGTGTTTTATTTATATGAGTTGTATGCTGCCTTTGGTTTGGAAAGCTAAATAACACTTACTGTAGCAAGGAGACTAGTATAATGCTAGTTTGAAGTCATGTAGACTCTAACTGTAAACATTAACTGTATCTTCGCCCAAACTAATTTTCACCTTTGATTAAGGTGCTTACTTTCTTAATGTGAAATCCTTTTCTTTGATATTGAATCTTCTTTTCTTATTCATTTTTTGCATTGTCACTAAAACTGCTCTTTGTTCCTTATGTAACTCCTACTGAGTCTTTATTAGAGGGAGCCAAACGGAAGTTGATTTATTCTGTAGGTTGTATATTGAATTCAACGTCTAATTTGATTCATGTAAAATAAGTTAACTTTACAACATCAATAGAGAAAACAGGCCAAACACTGCACTAAAAATGGAAAACTATTAGACCCTTGCAGCCTACTGAATGTCTACGCAGAGTAAAGAAATTGCTCCAGCTGTACTCAGTGTAGTCACGTTTTGTACATGAAATTTTGTGAAAAGATTGCAGGAAAGTATTGCGTTACTCCAAAGATGCTATTCTCTCTTCCAATCAGAACTTCACGAGACTTCACAAATTTTGGGGGTAGTGGGGCGGGGGGTAGTGGTGTTGGGGGAGTGGTGGGGGGAGTGGTGGGGGTGGTGTGTGGGGGGTGGTAGTCTAGAGTGGTGGGGGAGGAGGGTGGTGGTGGGGAGTGATGGGGGATGGTGGTGGGGGAGTGGGTGGGGAGTGGGGGGGAGTGGTGGGCGTGGGGAGGGATGGTGGGGGTGGGTGGTGGGGGTGGTGTGGGGTGTGGGGTGGGTGGTGGGGGAGTGGGGGGGGGTGGGAGGGTGGTGGTGGTGGGGTGGGAGTGGTGGTTGGGAGTGGTGGTGGGGTGGTGGGAGTGGTGGGGGAGTGTGGTGGAGTGGGGGGGAGTGGTGGTGGAGTGGTGGGGGAGTGGTGTGGTGTGGGAGTGGGTGGTGGAGTGGTGGGGTGTGGGAGTGGTGGGGGAGTGGTGGTGGGGAGTGGTGGGGGAGTGGTGGTGGGAGTGGTGGGGGAGTGGTGGTGGGAGTGGTGGGGGAGTGGTGGTGGGAGTGGTGGGGGAGTGGTGGTGGGAGTGGTGGGGGAGTGGTGGTGGGAGTGGTGGGGGAGTGGTGGTGGGAGTGGTGGGCGGGGGGATGAAGAAAAATGCTATGCTTGGGAATTGCCGAGGAGATAACGATACCAGCTGTAACTGTATAATTTTCAACCGTAAATCATGCAGCTTTGAAGTATACTGGTTTTACGAAGCCCAAGACGGTTAGTTGCCTTCTAGACAGCATGTTACTTATTCATTAATGAAAGAAAACCGACGCTAACATCGTGTTCCCATAATCAAAGCTAAGAAATTGCATTGATTGTATCCTCAATGTTGTGGTTTTCATACAGTATATGTTGATGATTAACAGACTGGTTTACCAAATTTACATTTCATTATTTTCAGTGTTTATTTCCCTTACCGTAGTGCGCAACATTTCCGAGTTCTGTGCATTTTAGGCCCTTGTTTTCTGTGTTCCCTCATGTGAATGCATTATTTACTCTTTTTGTTCAAAAGAGGTGGTGTACTGTGTGTGTGTGTGTTCGGCGGCTATGAATAACCGTGTTTGCTAGATACATTTACGATGATGATATTTATGTATGAAAACAAACAACTACATGTACATGAAAATTATAGTAAAATTAATGATGGATGTCTTGGAGACAGATCTGAATAAACGGAAATCTATTTGTAACAAGATTTGATTTTTGTGACGCCATTTATTGAAGATCCGGCACAACCCTGTAACATGAAGTTCACGAGTTACATTCCTTGCTGAAGGAAAGTGGAGTCATTATCGCGCGTGTATCGCTGCTTTTAAATTCAATATTTCAGGATGCATACGCTATGTGAACTCAAAACTTGGTCTCAGAAGGTAACAGTTCTAGTGAGTTTGAAGAAATTACAAATGGAAAATTCATGGTCAACATTGTTGTTCGTTTAAGGGGATGAAGTAGATAATTAAGGAAAGTGAATAATGTTCAAACTGTCAATCCTGACCAAAGGCTCCGAATTTTAACAGAAATATCGACCGAACGTGGTAAATCTAAAATCTGCTGCATATTTCCTTGCTTAATAATGATCATAGTTGTGCGTCACAACGTATAGCGCGGAATGTGTTTTACAATCAATTGTGTGTTATTGTACCTACACACAGAATGATGGCATCGATGTTGGTATGTGTGTACAATGAATTACGAAACGTGATCAGTATCAACGTTGTCGCCTCAGACATTTATGCAGGAGACTTGATTTGATAAGGAAAATGAAAGACTGAGTGCCCATCCTCCGGGCAATTTAAGAGAACCCATGCACAGCAGTGAAAAGAATACGATAAAATCGTATAGAAGGTGTTGTCCAACGTTCACAATAAGGACCGCATGTATAATTAAAAAAAAAAAAAAAAAACGTTTTCACTATTGTATACCATCATTTTTCTTTTTGGAAAACGTAATTCAGCTATGCATTTTAGGATCAATATCGGAAAACGTTTTTTGTAAACAAAAAAGGAAACTTCATTGAGCTTTAAACTTCGTACATGGACGCTTACTGACATTGTAAGTGCTTCCCCCTCCCTCAACAAAAAAAAAAAAAAAATGAATAAATAAATAAATAAATGATGTGTGTGGTTACGTTAACAGTTACCAGTTCATATTTACGATAAGTGGTTTTGGAGAGTTGGGAAGAGGTTGCCTGACAAACGCCTCACAAGTCACATTGAACGGAGTTAAATGTTTGGATGTATACAAAGTAATGTACACTGCATTGAAACTTTCTGCTGCCATGCCCCATTTATCTGTGGCTCTAAATGCATTCAGGGTGTTGCCTTGTAACTGTCAGTTGGGGTACAATTCTTAAAAAAGAACAGCTCTACTATGAAATGCAGGAGGTTAAACTATCAATTATATGTTGTTTAACAGCACACGCAAAATTATTTTAGTTTTGTTTTTCATGGAGAAAATTGAGGTGTTTTTTTTTTTCATTAATAGCGGTGTCTAATGCATAACATCTGAATGTGAGTGTTATCTTTGTTTCTTCTTAGTGCCAATGAAGTATCCATGAAGGCACGTAAAAGAGCATATGTCAGTCTAATGTTCCAGACCATGGGAAAGCACTTGTACAGACATCCCAGCATTCATTTCTATTTCACGGTGAAAGGTGTAGCAAAATGCCTTCTAGATGAGTATGAGAAAGAAGCTGTCGACTCTGTTTTTTTTTAGTGATTTGAACAAACAACTACAGAAAAGATTAGTTGCTCACATAGACGAAGAGGTGGACTGAGATGGCCTGGACTGAGAAGCTAATACGTGAAAAGCACTAAACTAAGTATCTTTACTTGGGATACAATGAAACTGCAGAATTTCGAAGAAGCTATTTTAATTTAAACGTAGTTATCATACAAAAAGATGGGGTACTGTTAATTTTTATTTTCAGCATCTGGTAAAGATAGTGTTGAGACATCCACTGTGATATGATTTTGTCATTTTAAAAGTTTTCGACCAGGACTTTGGCATCTAGAGACTAAACATCTCTTTGCTTTATAATGTTAAATCTTTTCAACAAACAACAATAGCATTATTGAAATAAAATGCAGCTGGATCAAAGTCAGAGCACTTTGACAACTGTAAATCTACCCGTCTGAAAACTCCGTTTAAGTACAACCGCAAAACACACCACATGTACAAGGATGTTAACGCTCTCGACATATTTGCCAAGAGTACCGTATACCTTCAGTATTTTGATCAGCGGTGTTAGATTGTATAAATGAGTTCTTGTTCAAATAACTGTACCTCGAGGTCACAAAAATACCAACATCTGTATTATCAAAAAACGGTATGGGATTTTCTTCTTTTCCCTTACGCATACAAGAAGTACATAATATCTTTTTAAACTTTAAGCCTACTCAAGCATGGTGAATGATTTCAAAATTAACCACACTTACTCAGAGAGCTCTGATTTAACGTCTGACCATTATATTATCTCCCTTTTTTCGTCAAAATTCATTTTAAAAAGTAGCTACTAGTACAAGCCAGGCTGGAGGTCTCCTGTGGTGATAAATTTGGCTTGTCCTCTCCACGGGCATCTAAAAGCAAAAACAAACACTGTCTGATGTAAATGGACTTAAATTTTCAAACATTATTTTCATGGATAAAAATAAACATTCAGATGGATTAGGTTTGCCCTCTGGCCTAGAAGTGAACATGTATGAGAACACTGTTGATGAGCTGGAGTAAGGTGTAACTGAGTAATAAATGCATAACAATGCACATACTATGATAGAAATTAATTATCTGCACAAATCATAGCTTAAACGTTAGTCACAATCACAACCATACTAATTGTTGTCACTATGGCATGGTACATCAAATTATGTTTTTAATTCAAAATTGACTTGTTTGTAATCCCTTTCCACACGTTCTGTAAAACAATCATTGACTTTTTGACTCAATCAAATTTGTCCTACTGACTTACTTTTTACTGAACACAGCATCTTCATTTAACAAATGGGTCCACTGTTAAACATAGACTTGGAGGTCACTATTCTATTGAGAAGGCTCCAAATGCAAAATGCCGTTACACTATTTTCCCTGGTTTCTAGTGTGCAAGCCTGCTAATGTGGCTGCTGTTTGATATACATACACATCATACCTGATTTTTGGGGTACAGAAGAGAAAACGAGGTTATTTAAGGAAATGTGGCATACCTTATATGAAGTCACCTGGCCATGGGACAGCTTGTCCTTGTGCCATAAGGGTAATTTGGACTCAATGAAGTAGGAACATACCTGAACTGGGCATCGGCATCATGAAAGTACAGTATTAGTATTATATATGGTGTGGGGAAATAATCATTCAGAAAAAAAAAAAAAAAGGAAAAGCGGCCAAACATATATTACTTTGAATTCCAACTTCAAACGGAAATTTTTCAGCAAAATGTCTACAAAATAGCGTCTACACAACAGCTCTTCTTTAGTTGCAAGAAACAAAAATTCAAAAGTAAGTACCTTATCAAGGACAACGGTTCATCTCAGCATACCAGTTCATGAAGGAGAGACCTTTATTGAGTCTTGTGGTCGGGTCTTCAAGTAAAAAGGATTTTTGCCCTTTTTGTTGCTTCTCGGTTGCTTCTTTCTGAGATGGGATGTTTTGTAGTTACCATAAAGAATGGCAAAATTAAGGTCAGGAACAATGCGATCACGGAGATTAAAATGCTCAGCCACTGGAAATCCTATTTTGGTTTGGGTACACTCAGTTTGTGGTTATTAAACCGTAGTCTGAACTTCGTTCTAGGTTTGTCAATGTAAGTGATTTGCGGCTAATTTGTACAATAACGTATGTAAGCCACATTGTTTGAATCGTAGTTAAATCTCTCACGTCTCAAAGTAATATTTAAGGCCTGGTGTAAGAAACTAAGAGATTGGTCAAGATGTGAGCATACCAAGTATTTTTTTTTTTTTTTTTTACAGGTGGTGTTACCGTGGACAGAATCACTATTAAGCGAAGGGAGAGATATCTGAACTAGTGTTGACCTTAACGTCGCGTGGTTGCGTATATGGAATCAATGGCAGATAGCGAAAGAGTTACCGTGTTAAATAACTGAGTCAGAGACTTAAATTCGACAGGATATTTTTATATCTTTGAAAGGGGAAGGAAGGTGCGGTATCTAACAACAAGGGATATTCTATTCTGACATTTTTGTATCGGTATTAGAGTACGTTGAATCTACTTAACAACCCTTTCCAACTGAGAACATAACAAACGGTACGGATACCTTTTTTTTTTTCTTATAAAGAAACCTGTAAGTTCTGCAGTCTTATCTTGACAAATTTTGTCACTGGAACAGACACGTTGATATCTGAAAAGCTCACCGTGGACTATAGGGATGTTTGTATGGAATGGGTAGAAACTGGTAAAGATGCAGATATGAAGAGTGGTACTCAGCCCATCCGGAGGCTTAGTTTATACAGAGGTCTCTATTTTGTCACATTGACTCATCACAAGTATGTCGAGAAGGGAATTTAATTGGTAGATCTTTCAGTGGCGAACAGTGGCGAATCATGTAATTTATTTGCAAATGAAGTTTTCCTTCTTCCCTATCCCATAGCATGAAAAACGTCGTCTATATAACGTACATAAAAGAACAGTTTGTAAGGGATATCCTGTTTCAGGCAGTGTATCAAAATATTAGCTTAAGAAGCAGCCATCCTGGTCCCCCATTGTGGTGCCTTTGGTTTGGTGATATTGGTGCTCACTGAAGACAAAATACTAGAAGCTCACATTTCGAATAACCTTTCTGTCCGCAATTATTCAAAATGCATGTACACAGGAAGTATTTGTCCATGGTCGAATGTAGGCCCCATTGCCCAGTTTATGAAAATTCTGAAAAATAGTTGTCTTTCTGCAGACTGTCATCCACATTCTTTATAATCCCATTGTCATGTACTGGTACTCTCAACGTTAATCCCTTCGTGCATTCGTGTAAGTTGTTCGTTTGACAAAATGTAACATTAATTATGTGAATATCATTTCCAATCTTCAAGACCAGTGAATGCTGTACTATTGAAGCGTTATCAGAGTATGTGGAATGATGCAAACTACAATCCTCCAGAACGTTTCAATGAACTGAAATTTATATTTGATTTCCATCAATATATCAATCAGATCAATGCATATGCACTAAATGTAGAGGTATTAGACAACCATTGTACGTCATTGTATAATGTAGAATTGTCTAATAAATATAACAGAGGCCCTTAAACCACACAAATGCACAACAAAAACTAAAGACTAGCAAAGAGATGAGCAGCCGCTTACATGTTCCATCATAATGAAAAGTAGCCTATCTGCCAATTGATATTTCCGCTGATCATTCTTATATAAACAATGTATGTCTTATTAAAAATGTGACGTAGGAGATTGGTTTAAACAAAGTTATCGTTGTATGCCGTAAATGCACACAGAAGAGCTGTTGTTGGATTCATTTATGAAAGAAATCATGCATCATGATGTTTTCCATACATTACTAGGAAAAATGAAATAGATACAACCTAGGTGGAATCTTTTTATTCAGGAATCACTAGCTATGTCAATATTATTATACAAGTCCATTACTATCAACAGTTCAATCAACCCTATCATTATTATTGTTACTATTATTATTAGTAGTAGTAGTATTATTATTGTTATTATTATTGTTATTATCATTATCATTATTATTATTGTTATTATTATTATGGTTATTATTATGGTTATTATTATTGTTATCCGTATTATTTATTATTATTATTATTATTACTATTATTATTGTTATTATTATAATTATTGTTATCATTATTATTATTATGATGATGATGATGATGATGATTATTATTATGTTTATTATTATGTTCATTATTATTATTGTTATTATTATTGTTGTTCTTATTATTATTGTTGTTATTATTACTATTATTATGATTATTATTATGTTTACTATGGTTATTATTATGCTTACTATGGTTATTATTATGTTTACTATGGTTATTATTATGGTTATTACTATGGTTATTATAATGATTATTATTATGGTTATTATAATGGTTATTATTATGGTTGTTATTATTATTATTATTATCTTTATTCTGGTTATTATTATTATTATTATTATTATTATTATTATTATTATTATTATTATTATTATTATTGTTATTATTGTTATTGTTATTGTTATGTTTACTATGGTTTTATTATGGTTATTATTATTATGGTTATTATTATGGTTATTATTATGGTTATTATTATGGTTATTATTATGGTTATTATTATGGTTATTATTATTATGGTTATTATTATTATGGTTATTATTATTATGGTTATTATTATGGTTATTTTTATTATGGTTATTATTATGTTTTTTTTTTCCTTCCTCCATTTCTGTATTTGAGTTTCATGGTCAGCATAGTTACAATATTTACAAGTTTTCATTTCGCAGAGATGATAACTGAAATAAATATGAATATTGGAATATATGAATCTTGGAATATATGAATCTTGGAAATAAAATATAAAACTATACACTCAAGACTAGAACATCCTAAATACTTCATCGAGTTTGTAATAATTAATACCTTTACTTCTGTAATCTTTGCTCGAAAAGTAATGATTGTGCCTTTCAACTTGTAAGGCAAACTTAAATTTGTAATAGAACTCTTCTATATTGGGTAGAGACTTTTGTCTTTGTTTACAAAAAATATAATAGTTAAAATGCAAGATAAGAAAATTATATGGGTGAGACTTCTCATTACGGTAACCGAAGAATATATCTTCTTTGGAGAATATGAACTGGCTATTCAAGATCTGTGATTCTACATCCAGGATGAATGACGAAGTATATCTAAATCCCCAGAACAAGTGGCCCAATGTTTCAACCTCCGTTTTACAAAAAGAACACAAATTGGATTCAACTTTCCCCATGAGAGAGAGCAGTCTATTGGTTGGGAGGATCCTATGTAAAAATCTAAACTGAAAATATGACAGTTTGGTTTCCCGTGCTGAAACCCATGGCATGCTCCAAATATTCTTCCAATTATACGAGTCAGAATCAGCTAACTCCTCAATCCACCTTTTTTGAGCTGTGGGTTTAGTAGCAATTGTTTTCATATAGGAGTTATAAATGTATTGAGACAAAGAGGAGACATTTAAGGCCCTTTCCGCCCACATGATATTACTGTTAGGAACTTCAGTTGAACCGCATCCTGCTTCCCTCCAGTTTCTTGGGATAGCGTTAACCAAGCCCCAGTACCGCGTAAAGGCAAAAACATTGAGATTGAACTTGTTTCTAAAAAAGTCAAAAGTGAGAGGATTTCCTCTATCATCAAAGATATCTGCCACATATTTCACTCCCTTATTGTACATAAAATCATAATACACAGTCTTATTGTCAATACGAATATGGTGGTTATTCCAGATAATCTGGTTTCCAAAGCTATCACTGGGTGTTTGGTACGACGCTAGGGACCATGCACCAAAAACCTGTCTAACAAAAGTGTTTGATATTCCAGAGATATCATCTTCAGCATAGTTACAGTTAACAAGAACCTCCTTTCCAAAATTCCTTAAACTCTGATCGAAAAATAGCTTCCATACTCCCCTTGTCTCATTACAGTACCGGCGTACCCATGTACACTTAAGACTATTCACAAAGCTCTGAATGTGTTTAACCTTGAGCCCCCCTTCATCCATACTATTTAATAGAGAAGTCCGCTTAATTTTGTCAGATAAAATTGGCTACAGTACTTTCAACTTCGTTTATAAAACTCTTTGGAGGATTTGGTAAAACTAAAAAAAGATAGACTAACTGAGAAAGGGCAAGTGTCTTGACTATAACACTACGACCTACTGGCGTAAGATCCCTTGATGACCAAATCCGTAAACAACTTTTTAGACGAGAAAGCTTAAGTATAAAATTAAGCTGAAAGAGATCATCCCCATCCTTTGTAAAGGTGATGCCTAACATGGTAACAGGTCCAAGAGTTACTTGGAAAGGTGAATTGTGAACAAAAAAAGGTTGACGTTGGATAAAGGGGCCCAGAGGGAACAAGTTACATTTTTCAAGATTAACAGTAAGACCCGAAGAAAGCTTAAAAGCTTCTAAGATTCTAAGCGCTTCATCTAATGAATTCCTATCCCCATTAAGAATGAATGTGGTATCATCGGCATACTGAATAAGTCTGGTCTCATTACCGTCAATTACGATACCTTTAAAAATCTTACTATTATACTTATACAAATTGAGAATTTCGGAACACAGTAAAAATAGATACGGGCTCAAGGGACACCCTTGGCGCACACCTCGTTGAACATGAAAAAAACCAGTTGAATACCCTTTATTACACACGCAAGCCATGCTTTTACGATAGAATGTATCAATCCAATATGTAAAACTGGTACCAAAGTTAAAAAAAGTCAACGTTTTATGGATGAAACTCCACTCAATTTTATCGAAAGCTTTTTCGAAGTCCACTAGTAACAAAAAACCACGGATATCATGGGAGACCGAGTAGTTAATTAAATCAAGAATATACCTCACATTTTCCCCTATAAAACGTCCTTCAAGAAAGCCTGTCTGATTTGAACTAATCAGATCTGGAATAACTCTTTTCCATCTAGCAGCGATGGCCTTTGCACCAATTTTGTAGTCAGTATTTAAAAGGGTAATTAGGCGGTAATTTTTGAGCATGGTAATATCTTTATCGGGTTTGGGAATAAGAGTGATGATACCTCTGCTCTGCTCAGCAGATAAGCAATGATTTGTATAAGAAAAATTTAGGGCATCGACTACCAGTCCTCCAATTAGGTGCCAAATCTTTTTAAAGAAATTAGCAGAAAGGCCATCACTACCAGGAGCTTTATCGCTACATAAAGATGATAATGATTTACTGCACTCCTCGAGGGTTAGAAGGCCCTCACAGCTAATTGCATTTTCCACCGATAAAACTTTACGGGGTAAATCACTAAAAACTATATTAGGGGAACAATATTCAGACGTATATAATTTTTCATAAAACCTTTTAATTTCACGTAGTATAGTATTACTCTCAGAGCATGCAATTCCATTCGTATCCTTAATTTCATGAATAGTATTATTTGATCTATTTCGCTTTTCTAAACTTAAAAAGTAACTGGTATTTTTTTCACCTTCTTCGACCCATCGGGCTCTAGATCGAATAATGGTCCCTTGTAATTTATGATCATAATATAACAGTAAATCATTCCTAGCATCACATAACTGGGCCCTGGTTTCTGCAGATTCCATGAAAAACAGATCATGCTCAAGTCTGGCAATTTTATCAACAAGAGCCTTTTCTCTTTGACGTCGTTCACGTGCCCTTTGTTTTGAAAAATTAATACTAGCTGTACGTATCCTAAATTTCAAGTTTTCCCAAATTGAGGAAGGGTCCTGGCCATCCTCAATACTAGATGTCTCAGTTATAATTTTGGTAATTAAATCCACATAGGTGTGGTCATTTAACAACGAACTGTTCAGCTTCCAATACCCAGGGCCCCTTTTTTCAGTTGAAACTTTACAAGTGAGAAAAATCATAGCATGGTCTGATTGAATACCTGATGACTGGGACGAATTACTGACATAGCTGGACATATGTTGGGAAATGAGGAAAACATCCAATCTACAGTGGATTCCCGGGGTAATATTGGAGCTCCATGTGTAGATTTTGGACATTGGATTGCGATCCCTACAGATATCAATGAGATTTAAGGTGGTCATAAGACTTAAACATTCATCACGGGCTTTAAAGTTAGTTCTCAGTTGCCCGCCTTTTTTTATCACAATCCAAGTTAAAAACGAAATTAAAATTCCAACACATTATAATGTTATCACACGTAAAATCATGCATGCTAGCAGCCACCTCTCTAAAAAAATTCGGGTTATCCGAATTTGGGCCATAAATACTAACAATTGTAAGGGTCTGCCTGAAGATTTGAACATTAAGAATTATAAGCCTACCTGAACTATGAATGTACGACTTCTCAGTATTAAAATTCAATGACGGCTTGAATAACATACATACGCCACAAGAAACATTTGTTCCATGAGAAAAATATGTATGTCCTCCCCATTTGTTTCTCCAATACAGCTGGTCCTTTTGCGTGCTGTGACTTTCCTGTAAACATATTATATCAACCTTCCTTCGATGTAAGTACGAGAAGAGACGTCTTCGTTTTTTGTTCTGTCGTAAACCTCTTGCATTATAAGACATAAA
>CM037849.1:2123450-2179563 GCA_021234535.1 Stichopus chloronotus
GTCCACCTTATTTAATACACGTAGTAAGGCTACAACATTAATTACTCAGCCTAGCCTTCAGCCTACCACAATGGCCACCTCACATACTACTTTGGAACAGTCTATTGACGAAGCAATTGAGAAAATTCTTCAGAAAGTAGCTTCTGACCTGAAGACAATGAAAAGAGATTTTATGCATGCCTTAAATGAGCATGATAAAAAGCTTAAAGTTCTAGAAACTGAAAACGTACGTCTCAAGGCTCAATGTGAGAACCTCGGAAAAGAGCTACAAGATCAAGTAAAGTTGAGAGAAACGCATTCGGAGGAGTTAAATAAGCTTGAAAGATTCTCACGAAGAAATAATAATATTAGAATCATCGGATACCCAGAAAGGGATCAGGAAAATTGCGATACAATTGTTTCTGAGGTTCTACAGAAGGTCGGGCTGGAACACTGTAAGCTTGAGCGGTCACATCGTGATGGGAGACGTATCCCCGGTAAACCGAGACACATTATCGCCAAATTGACTTATTACAAAGACAAAGTATTTCTTATGAAGAATGCACGTAGATCCCTTGCCAACGAGCGCTTTTTTATCGTCGAGGACTTAACTATAAAAGATTTGAATGAAAAACGACGTTGGAAAGACGAGGTATCCCGATTATTCGCAAATGGTACTTTCCTTCATTTTTCTGGGGGTCGATGGAGAACCAGGGATGGTCGTCCGTACCCATTTCAGTCATCTTAATTATTCTATTAAATTGCGTTGGAAACTTTATTTGTTTGACGTTGATTTTCTTTCATTTATGGGCCACACACGTCCTCGTTTACGCTTTTTGTCGGCTGGACTTTTGCCTCATGCAGGACTCGGCAAGTTTGGTTGATTTGACTCTTTTTCTCTTTTTTCCTTTCTTTTTTCACTTCAACATTGATCTTCAATACTTGGTAGATTATATATGTATCATAATCTTTGCGCTATCTCTTAGAACGAAAGGTGTGGTACTCGTTAGCAACGATCACTTTAACTTCATTTCAAGTTTTAACAACATTAAAATTTACATTATTGTTTACTACATATACCCTCTAGCTATTATCTTATTGACAGCTCATTTCAGTGTGCTTATATTTTTATGGATCAGACTTCTTGTGATCCTTTATGGAGTCCCTTAAACTGGTTACATATAATGCTAGAGGTTTAAGACAGTCCTCAAAACGTAGACAGGTTTTTGCCTTTCTTCACGCTCAAAAATTTGACGTCATCCTGTTACAAGAAACCCATAGTGCCATGGGAGATGAAAATTACTGGCGAAGCGAGTGGGGTGGGAAAATTTTCTTTTCCCATGGTTCTGTGCGTAGCAAAGGTGTTTGCATTCTTTTTAAACCCACTTTCAATGTTCACGTTATTAAAGTTGACTGTCATGTGGATGGCCGTTACATAATTCTTGATGTAGATATTGCAGAATGCATTCTAACTTTGGTGTGCCTTTACGGACCCAACGTAGATCAGCCGATCTTTTTCCAAAATTTCATTCGCCTATTGGATACCTTTACTGGTGAGAATATTGTCTTTGGGGCGGATTTTAATTTTGTTTTGAATTTAGACTTAGATAAGAAACTAGGGAATCGTCGTACTAATTACAAAGCCCGTGAGGAATGTTTTAGACTTATGGATTACTATGATTTGATCGACATTTGGCGTGAGTGTAACCCCTTTTTAAAGAAATTTACGTGGAAATCGAATATTTTTCCCGGTCTTTTCTGCCGTCTCGATTTTTTTCTTATTTCTAGACACTTAAAATTGAATGTACGCTCAGATGGGCTTATTCCAGGTTTTCGATCTGATCATTCTTTTGTTTTATTGGTTTTGGGTATTGGCACAGTTAAGAGAGGCCCAGGGTTTTGGAAGATTAATAATTCTCTATTAAATGACGATAATTATTTGCATTTATTAAATACGGTATTAACCAGAGAATTAGCAACCACTCGGAATCTTAGTCCTTCATCTAGATGGGATTTTATTAAATATATTGTACGTACGGAAACTTTGCCTTATAGTAAAAATTTAGCCGCAGATAGGAGAAGGTATGAAAAACAGCTTATTTCCCACATCTCTGGGTTGGAAAACGATTTGTATTCTGATTGGTCAGATGAAGCAAATTCCTCCTTATTGGAGGCACAAAATAAACTTCATCAATTGTATGACTATAAATTAAAGGGTATTCTTGTGCGTTCAAGAGCTCGATGGGTTGAGTCGGGGGAAAAAAGTACTAAATATTTTTTGAACTTAGAAAATCGTAACAGGAACTCTACTTTAATCAAAAAAATTTGTCAGGAAGATGGTACAACTTTGACAAAAGAAAAAGACATTTTAACTGCTTTGGAATCTTTTTACAGGTCTCTTTATTCTGCGGGTGATCACAATTCAGATGTCTTTTTTAATACCTTACAACTTGACAAAAGATTAGATGATGAGCATTCTCGCCTTTGTGACGGCCCTCTTACTCTTGAAGAATGTAAAGCTGCCCTTGATAGTATGCCGCTAGACAAATCTCCGGGTAGTGATGGTCTTAGTGTTAATTTCTATAAACATTTCTGGCATCTGGTTGGTCAATCTTTGGTTGATTCCCTTAATTTTTCGTCCTTTATTGGAGAACTTTCCCCCGAGCAGAGACGTGGTGTAATTACTCTTATCCCCAAACCTGGTAAGGATCCATCCATGCTGAAAAATCTTAGACCTATTTCGTTACTTAATTCTGATTACAAAATTGGTGCTAAGGCTCTTGCTAATCGCATGAAGCTTGTCTTGCCTTCCCTTATTGGTCATCAACAAACTGGTTTCCTTAAAGGAAGGTTTATAGGTGAAAATATTAGATTTACCCTTGATCTTATTGAGCATTGTTCTACTTTTGATAAAGCTGGTTTCATTTTTCTCTTAGATTTTGAGAAAGCTTTTGATAAAATTGACTGGAACTTTTTGTATAATACTTTACATGCTTTTAAGTTTGGTAATAATTTTATTCGTTGGATCAAGACTTTTCACCACAAAAGCTACAGCCGAGTTTTCAATAATGGGTATTCTTCGGGTGACTTTATCTTAGGAAGGGGGATACGTCAGGGTTGCCCACTTAGCCCCTACCTTTTCTTACTTTGTGCTGAGGTTTTGGCTCAGGTTATTTTTCATAACAATGTTATCAGAGGTCTTAGCATTTTTAATAATGAAGTAAAACTTTTACAGTATGCCGATGATACGACATTGTTTTTGGATGATACCGCCGATTCTCTCAAAGAAGTTATTCGTACACTTGAAAATTTTTACGTCGTTTCTGGTTTAAAGATTAACTATGATAAGTCGATTTTGTTCCCGTTAGGTCCCTATGTTAACTGTAAACCAGCATTTATTAATGATCTTCCAGTGACTTGGTCAAAAGGTCCGGTTACTTTGTTAGGGGTTTCTTTTTCTACTAATCGCGAGGACCTTTTTACTCTTAATTTTCCACCCAAGCTCTCTCGGCTAAAACAGTCACTTAACCTTTGAGGGACCTTACTCCTGTTGGTAGAAGTATCCTTATTAAAACGTTCGGTCTTTCTCAACTTGTTTTCCTTTTCCTTGTTCTTCCAAATCCTCCAAAGACTTTTATTCGTAAGCTTAATCAAATAATTTTTAATTTTATTTGGGGTAACAAACAAGAAAAAAATTAGTCGGCTGACTATCACTAATCCCATTAGGCGCGGGGGCATGAATGTAATCCATCTTGACTTCTTTCTTGCAGGTTTAAAATGCACATGGGTTCATCGTTATATTAATGATAGACCAGGTTACTGGAAGCTGTTTTTTTATTATTTTCTCTCTCGATATGGTAAAAGTTTTCTTTTCAATTGTAACTGTAAGAATGGGGACGTTATGATTAAAAATCAATTCATTGCTGATGTTGTTAAATCATGGCAAGGTGTGTCGTTTAAAGTTCCAGACACTCAATTTGATAATCAAATTATTTGGAATAATTCTTGTATTAAAGTCAATAATAACATTATTTTCTATCGTTTTTTGTTTGAAAAGGGAATTATTTACATACGTGATCTTTTAAATCGTGATGGTAAGGCAATTTGTTATAATGGTTTTATAAATAAATATAATTTACTGCGGTGTCCTTTTACGCTATATTGGGGTATTATAAAGCCGATACCGGTTCATTGGAAAGTTGCGTATAATTTAGATGCTGATATCATTGAGAACTACAACGAACATCTGTTACATACGTTTAGGGTCACTTTACGTGCTTCAAAAATCATCTATGATAATTACATTTTAAACTTAGGGTGCAATTTAAAGGCAGTCTCAAAATGGAATAACTTTTTTCAATATGACGAAAAAACGTGGGAATCGATTTTTCGCTGCCCCTGGTATTCTGTTCGTGAAGTTAAAATTCAGTTTTTCCAGTATCGTTTTATTCACCGTATTCTTGGTACGAACAGATTATTATTTCTTATGAACTTAGTTGAAAGTCCCCTTTGTACCTTTTGTAAAAGAGAAGAAGAAACATTAGATCATTTGTTTTGGAGCTGCCACATAGTATCTTCTTTTATTTTAGACGTAGAACATTGGTTTTTGAATCGTCAATTTACTTTGTCAAAAGAAGATATTTTCTTTGGTTATTGTAGATATATTAAACATCCTTTCAATTTTCTTATTTTGCATTTAAAGTATTACATATTCCAATGCAAACAATATTAACGAATTTTTGTATAAACTAAAATTTCTATTAGAGGTTGAAAAGCAGATATCTAAAAGAAGCAAAAGTAAACATTTCTTTCATTATGATATTTTATGTAGGTCGTTTAATGTACAACTTACTTAATGTACAATCATTTCGATTAGACGTTGCTTGATACTGTATGAACATTTGGATGCTCATGTAAATATTTGCTATTGAAAAACACTTTAGAAACGATGATCAATAAACGGAGGTGAAAATAAAAAAAAAAAAATATTATGTTCATTGTTATTATGGTTATTATGTTTATTATTATTATGTTTATTATTATGTTTTTTTTCATCCATATTTTGTTTCAACTTTTGCTCATTTTGCATTTAAATAACTGATACAAAACAAAAATCTTCCATTTTCTTAAACATAAAACGAAAATCATTAAGCACATACTAAAGACATGGATTACAACTAAATATTACAAAATGTATCCTTCAATTCATCATAGGTGAAGTATCTTTTACTGACATTTCTCTTTGAAATATACTTCTCGACCTCCAAAGCAAATTGAAATTTATGTTCAAATTCATATAAAGTTGGCAATTTATCATTTTGCTTACATTGAAAAACGAAATATTTCAAATTAGAAATCACGAAGCTGAAGGGATGCTTAAGCAACTGATTTAAACCAAACAAGACATCTTCCTTCGAAAAAACAAAACATCTACCAAGAAACATACTCTCAGCATGCAACAAAAAAGAGGACACGATGTGGCAGTTCCAAAATAAATGCTCAAAACTCTCTTTATGAACTTTACAAAAAGAACATCACGGACTCACAGTTCGATTCATGAGATTTAAGCGACTATTGATACCCGAAATTCTATGCAAAAACAAAATTGAAAGTACTGTACCTTAATATCCGTCACCGTAAAGCAGACATTAGAAACAATATTTGACCATTTACCCTTATCAAAGTTATATTTCCATTTCTGCAAAGCTGTTGGAGGGTTAAACAATTCTTTAACTATGCAACCTTATGCCCATTGCGAGACACTATTCTGACTGAGCAACCTATTAAGTAAATCCTCGTTATGATTAAGAGAATGGTCTGTTTTATTCAAGTTTTGCTTCCATAAAGTTGGAATGGCAGACATTATACCATTGTATCTGGTAAAAGGAAAATCGTCTAAATTATAAACTTCCACAAACTCATTATACTGCATTGGCTTATTATCATCATTAAAAAAAATTGTACACATTGTCGATTCCCTTAGAGTGCATAAATTGATAAAACACGATGTTATTACCAACTTTTATATTAGAGTTGTTCCAAATAATCTCGTTTTCAAACTTGCTTGATGGATCTTTAAAATTCAATATAGACCAAGCTTTACAGATATCCTTTAGAAACAAATTATTAGTATTGGGAACATCGTGTTTACTTAAGTTACATTGAAAGAAAAAATATTTTCCAAAATCACTCAAATGATAATCTAGAAAAATCTTCCACGCACCATTATTATTGCTTAAATATCTTTTAATCGGAGTAATCTTAAGACTGTGAAGAAAGCTCTCTAGATGAATTACCTTAAGACAACCCAAATGAATAGGGTTAATCATTGTCTTGCGTTTAACCTTGTCAGGCTTATGTTTATTATTATTATTATTTTTATTGTTTTCTTCTTCAAAACTTTGCTTGATTTCATGAACATGTCAACTTTGTACAAAAGAGAAATTGGGCATAGTTACCTCATCAGTAATACATTGCTTCCAAAGTCTTGGAACTGCATTGACAATACCATAATATATAGTGAATGGGCAGTACAGTATACCAAATTTCCTCATAAAAGAATTGTACAAAAGAATTTGATTGTTATCATCAAAAATGTCTTTCACATGGGTAACACCTTTCTCAAATAAATGTTTGTAGAATATTAACTTATTATTGACCTTTACATGAGAATTATTCCATGAAATTTGATCATTATAATGATCTACCTGTTCCTTGAAATTAAATTGTGCCCATGCCTCACATACGTCATTAATAAAGGCGTTATTGGTTTTGATATCCTTTGCTTCAAAATTGCAATGAAATAAAAAAGATTTTCCATTACTTTTTAGATACATGTCAAAAAATCTTTCCAAGAAACTTTGGTATCGTTTAGGTACCTGTTTACCCAAGTGCATTTTAAACTATGAATAAAAGACAAAACATGAGTAGCTCTGAGTCGGCCTTCTGAAATGGGTGCAATTAAAGTACTACGCTTGACTTCGTCCGGTTTACCCTACCATATAAAATTAAAAAATATAGCTTTCTAAATCCTTGCTAAAGTTTTTAGGTGGGTTCGGCAATATCTGAAAGAGATAAACTAATTGAGACAGACCAAAGGATTTAACAAGCGTTATTTTCCCAATGGGAGGGAGGTCACGCTGTGACCATAAATTTAATACATTTTTGAGGCGATACAATTTTGGAGGACAATTCAAGCGAAACAAATTGTCTTTACAGTGGTCAAGCGTAATGCCTAAGGCAGTAACGGGACTAGCAGTCCAGCTAAAGCCATAATTATGCAAAAAATTGGGTTTATTGTTTAACAAAGGACCTGAAGGAAAAATATTCGACTTTTCAAAATTTACTTTTAGTCCTGAAGACAATTGAAGCTCTTCAAAAATATCAACAACTGCCTAACCGACGAGTGGGATCCATCAAGAAAGATGCAAGTGTCATCGGCATACTGAACAATGTGTGTTTCGTGATAAGAAATTAATAAAACCTTTAATATCTGGTGACAATTAAATACGTAAGGCAAGTACTTCCGCGCATAGAATAAAAAGATAGGGGCTAATGGGACATCCTTGTCTAACTCCTCTAAAAACTTTAAAAAAAAAAGGCAGGGGAAAAACCATTATTACACACACAAGATGTTGTATTTGAACATAAAGTGGATATCCACTGGATGAAATTTCTGCTAAAATTAAAAAAAGTGCAAGCAGTTATAAATAAAACCCCACTCTAGCCTATCAAAAGCTTTTTCAAAATCAACTAAAAGGAGAAAGCCCGGTAGATTATTATCTTTACAGTAATCAATAGAGTCTAATATATATCGAATATTCTCACCAATGTACCTGTTCTTTATAAAACCAGTCTGATTATCGTTAGTGATAATCGGTATAACGTTTTTAATCCTGGAAGCCAGAGCCTTGGAGCAAATTTTATAGTCCACATTTAATAGTGAAATGGGACGATAATTTTTAATGAAAAGTGGATCCTTCCTAGGCTTTGGAATTAATGTAATGATAGCTCTACCTTGTTCATCGGACATTTTAGTATTTAAATATGCACAGTTAAGAGACTTAGTAACCATTGCCCCAATTAAAGGCCAAAAATGTTTATAAAATTCAACCGTGAGTCCATTGCTACCTGGACTCTTACCATTCTTTAATGAATAAAGTGCAGTTCGGCACTCCTCATTACCGAGCACACCATCACAGGACTTGGCATCCTCCTCAGAGAGCTTATCATAGTTATTAATATTACGACAAAAAGTGAAAGAAGTACAGTATTCGCTAGTGTAAAGTAAATAGTAAAATTGTTTAAGTTCATCCAGAATACTATGATTCTCTAAAATCTCCCTACCATCGTTTCCTATGAGTTTTCTAAGAATATTTGAGCTTTTGTTCCTCCTTTCTAAATTCAAGAAGTAGTTAGTATTTCTCTCCCCTTCTTCAACCCAACGGGCTCGTGAGCGAACAATAATACCATGAACTTTAAAATCATAAATCGCCTGAAGCCTGCTTCTTGCCTCTAATAATTTGTTACGAGTATAATCAGAATGTGAGTTGCAAGCCGTCTTTTCTAAATGACTGATCTCCTTAAGGAGGTCTCTTTCAGATTTTCGTCTTTCTTTAGCCTTATTTTTTTTCCGTAAACAACAGTGAATTTACGGATAGAGTATTTCATATACTCCCAAGTAATAGCAGTATCAATGTTAGCATACTCACAAGTGACATTGTTGATAACATCAGTAATAAGATCTAATAATTGCTGATCTTTCAAAAAAGAGTTGTTAAATTTTCAAAAACCAGGACCTCTTTGTTCATTTCCCAGTTTAACATCCAGATTAACAATCGAGTGATCTGAACTAAGGCTAGCGGAAGTACCAACACGTCTAACCATATAGACTAAAGAGCGTGAAATCAAAAAGAAATCCAGTCTACTGTGAATGTCATTAGAAACGTTTGAGGTCCAAGTAAAAGATCTATCGCAAGGGTCTCTCTCTCCAAATGTCCACTAAATCATAAGCAACGATAAGATCATAACATTTATCCCTGGCGTTAAAATTTGTACGTGGATTTCGGCCCAATTTATCGAGGTCTAAGCTAAAAACAAAATTGAAATCACCTGCAATTATGATTGAGTCCCATGAAAAATTGGACAATTTTAAACACAATACTTCAAAAAATGGCTGGGTCATCTTGATTTGGCCCATATAAACATACCAAAGTAAAATTAAGCTGACTAATGCAAATATCTAGGATGATAGTCCTTCCTCTGTTACATACCCACACTGTAAACAATTTCCTGTAATTTTTACAGTAAATTACTGGCAGCAGAGTTGCCAGTAGTGTACTGTAGATTTTACAGTAAATACCTTCACTACTGTAAAATTTACCTACAGTATACTACTGTAAAATTTACAGTAGTAATATCAGTTGCTGTAAACATGGATACAGTAATTTACTGTGATTGATAAATACTACTGTAAACATGAAATGGCTCCATACTGTAAAATTTAAAAGTAAAACAGTAAAATACTGTAATTTTCCTACAGTCTGAATCGACTGAAAACATTGTCATTGAGGAATTATCATTGCAGATTGACAATTCAATTGCATGATTGTCAGGGATGGCAGCTCGTGAGTTCAATTCCCGTATAGGCTATACCAGAGGCTATCAAATGGTACCTATTGCAATCTCGTTGAGTGTCCCACATACTAGGACTAGATCAGGGCTAGATCAGGGAAAAATTGGGTAGGATTTGCATCTGCCAAGCAAGGTAAGCTTCCATTTTCAGTTGACGTCCTGTAAAGAAAAGTTCTGTCTCCTGAAGACTGAAAAGTGCCAGCTGTTGATAATGAGTTGGACCAGTCTTCTGACCAGCTATGTTTAAAACAAATAAATTAATTGGGCTACTAGGGTCAATATTTCAATCTCACTCTAGCTGTTAATGAAAACAAAACATGGAAACATGCTCCTGAAAAAAACGATAAAGCTTGAAAATGTCCTTTCTTAAATTTTCTTTATTGATATGTTTCTCACTTAAAACTGTTTTAAAAGTAAATAGAATAAGATAAACAAACTAACAGTAACCATTGTCATACATATATATTTGTGGTGGTACTTACATCAAGGAAATAACTTATCCCTGCCTGGAAATCTTACATGGATATTTCTGAGGTCGGCAGTTTGAATCCCAGAATCTCAGTTATCTATTCATTATTTCAGACTGCCACAGGTAATGCTTGAGCCTTAAAGAGATCATTTTCATTTTTTTTTAACTGGAAACCAGAAATTACATTAATTATATTGTGGAAGATATCTCATGCACCAGAAGCAGTGGGTTGATACACAGGTTTAAAAGAACTTTTCTGGGATGATCTGCAGTTTTCCTACAGCCTAATCTCTAATCTTAACAAAGTGTATTATCAATACAATACAAACAGCCAAGCAGATGTCTTGTAGACAGTGCATACCAAACAATTAGTCACATGGGTCATTGCTTCTGCCATGTCTTCTATAGTAAGGGTCATACCAAGTACCAAGTGGCTACACCATTTGGTTGAGCATCTACTTTTCACATGGGATACATATTTTGTATCATATTAACATGTTTAGTTGCAGCTTTCTTGCATGTAATTTTGGACATTATAGATTCCAACTACTAAAAGATAAAACCATCATTTCTGCTTGATATAAGAAATGTGTGATTCATTAGTTTCTCTTCTTGGGATATTGGGTATACAAAGGTTTTGATCTTTACCTCTGGTGCCTCCAAATCACCTTTGACCTCCAAAAACACTATGGATTATCCACTCAAAATGGGTTATTGACATGAAGAGTATGAGAACACTCACTTTACACTTCTTGAGATATTGTGTTTACAAGTTTTTTAACTTTGACCTGTAAACCCCAAATAACCTTTGACCCCACCAAAAACAAGAGGGATCATCTACTTTATATGGGTCATCTACAAGCCAAGTATGAGGTAACTCACTATTACCCTCCATACAATACTGTGTTTATGAGCAGCATCACACACAGCATCACAACTGAAACAATTTCCTTTGCCTCTGAAAAGGAAGAAAAAAATACACGTCATTAGAACATGTGCTCAAATTGCCAGAAAACATACATAAAGCATATAACTGCAAATGATTTTATTGATAAGTAAGCCTAATTGAAAGCTTAAATGTGCATCATATACCTGCAAATAGACCTAAATATATGCAAAATACACATTCTTACTATTGCATTGTGTAACTGAGCACAATCATTTTAACTCAGTTTGCTCCACCCCTCCCAATGCAAACCGGTTCTAGCTTCAGGTAGGAGCTTTCTATGTTGGACTGATGCCTAGACTTATCTGCAAGGAAACCAGAGTTCAACACAATGTGCCTGATGGCCTGGAAAGGAGAAGCCTTTACCTCATACAATGGACACATGTCCCATCTGAAAGTTATCTATATTTAATTTGTTGTAAAATGAACCTTGCAAATTACTACAGTCAAAGGCAGCACTTAAACTGTGCATTACTCATAAAATCATACATTAACACCAGAATATTTGAATAAACTTTAGTGATAACAGCACTGTGACCCTTTCAATAACTTGTATTCTGGAGATGACGGTTCATTTGTCCTAAGTTGTTGACCAACAGATGCAAACTTAAGTAAATTTGAAATGTTAAATTTGCTATTAGTCTACAGTTCTTCAGCTACAGAGGTAAACAATGGTAAGAAGCCGTGTGATGAAAGATGTTGTCCAGATATAATATATATATGTGCCACTAAGTGATGTTTTTTCTGGGATGTGACATGATATTAATACCCCATTATCAGTTTGGTTAATGGAAGTGGATGTTCAACCTTAGCTGGTGGCATGCTGTTAAACATTTATCTTTCAGTCTCTGGCTATTCAAGGTGGGATTGGCACTTGGATCTTCCTATTATTTTTCTTAGTTATTTTGTGCGTGGAGGTCGCCTTACTAACGGCTGCAGAAAATGAAAAGACATGTTCATAACTTTGGTCAGAACAGGAACAATGTCATCAACTTTACTCTTAATAAGAATGGAGAAGTGTGAGCACATCCTCTATATTTAATCAGAACTATTGGTGTGAGCACCAAATTAACTGCAGAGGCTTGCAGAAAGGATTCGATAGAGATATAGTTGAATAAACTGTGTATTCCATTATCTTTTAGTTAGTTAGGGTCACTGGATTGTTTTTCCTGCCGTCTATTCCCTACAGCACATGACCAAAAATTATCATTCATGCAAATCCTACATTCTAAGCAATTAATAGTCGGCAACGTTCTTACACTTTTAATACCTATTGGAAGTTGTTCTAATTTGTTAATCTTTTCACTGAGCATCAAATCAAGTTAAATGACAACACTATCATGCAGCAACCATAAAACAAGATGTGGAATGTCACATCACTTGCAAAGAATACAAATAAAACAAATAAAAATACAGTTACAAAAATTTGTTTCCTAGCTGAATGAAAACAAACATTGATCAATTGGAAGACTTTACAATATGAGTCATTTGTCTCCATGTGAGTTAAGAATATGTGTACATTGACACACATTCCATCAAATACCTCACTCTATTTGAAGAGGTTTGGTAAAATACCCTGCCCAGAGCCACTATTGACTGACATTCCTGGAAGTGATGCACATTAGTGTCATAGTCAACAAATTCACCGTACCAGAGGTAGTAGGAACGTGTGAACAACCATTATACCCAGCCACACATGAATGCATATTTATATCTTTGCTATCCTAAAAATGTGTGTTTCCAAAGATCAATGTCATTTCTTTTTAGCAAGAATTAAAGTAATATACAAAGCAATTCAAGTTAATTATGCTTCAAGTTAGTTATGCTTAAAATGATCTTACTTTTGTTTCCTTCTTATTACTACAGTTAATGAAAATTTCACTGAACATACCAGATATAGTCCTTTACCTAGAGGTAATTATTCTACTCAGTCCATCTACAGATTCCCTACACTGGGCAATTGTAGAAATTTTTATATATCAAAATGATTAAAGTATTGAAGTGATGAACAGAAGATTAGTTTGACTGGCTTATAAAGTAATTACCTTACCACGACACAAGTTTATAGGTACCGTATGGTGTGGTAGTTTCATCACTTTTATTCCACACTCCTTTGTAAGACTCAGATGTTATTTTGCAAGGTTTTTATTTGTTTTTAAGAATTTTCTAACAGTAAGTTAAGGTTGGTCTAGCATAAAGTTGTCTACAATTAACACACAGCAAAGTCTACATCAAACTGCTGTGGTACCATACATCTGATCATTTGAAGAAAGTTGTGCATAAAGGTATGCAGTGAGGATGCCCTGGACTCAAAGATTTGGGAAATATAAACCAAACTTGTTTGATCACCATTAGAACCATGAGAACAGCTCAACTACTTATCTATTCAAAGTCAGCCAGATCTTTCACAAATGTGGTGACGCGTGAATTGACACACTCGTTCTTCCGCTGGACCTCTTTACCAGACTTCTTGTTGATCCTTTTCTTTTTAGTGCATTTGGTACCATTTTCTGGATTAATACACACAAAGCACCTGAGAATGATAGAACAAGAAAGTGAAATATATTTTAGATAAGAATAATCGTTTATCCATGATGAAACAATTGTGTGTAATTTTATTTTATTTGAATGCTACTGCCTCAGGGAGCCTCAAAAGGCATATATCGAGAGCCCCTGCCCAAGTTTAATGTGAGCTTTCGACTAGTGCTTAGACGATGAAGTGGCAGAGAAGAAACCAATCCCATCCTGCTTTAATGACAGCCATTCAACAACCCTATCCAAAGAACATTAGTGAACTCCAGACCACTTTCTCAATGCCCAGAGGAGTTGAAGCCATTAGTTGGTACAACGTAACTGTTTGCAGCCACACGGCAGACTTATTTTAACACCACATTTTGATCCACCCCCTAGAAACTTCACAAGATCACTGCTTAACATCACAGCAAGGTCTTTCGCCACTGCAAATACAGCCACTTCTGGAAAAGCTGGAAGTTGAATCAAACACAGGCCTCGCTGGTGAAAAGCATCTCCGATCCACTGAGCTACTGTAAACCCCACAGTTCCTGATTTTGATATGCCAACAATCACACTAGATCATCCTTCACCAATGGGTTTAGTTATAGACATGTAATGGAGATGTTTTGGTTCGTTTGGTATAGAACAATTCAAGACTGAAAAATACAGACTGACAAGATACTTTCTTTGTGAGTTGGATGACATGATCAGACAGATTTAAATGGTCTCCCATTTAAAAACCATACAGATACTGTAATACACTATTGTGTAACTCCTTACCTTTTAAAGGCAGCTTCCAGTGGCATTTCACAAGGGTCTTATGTAGAAGAGAAAAACATTCCAGTTCACGCCCTTAAAATCCCATAGCAATACTACCTTCCTAACTCGAGATATCTCATATTAAAGAGTACTTATTTTTGTCAAAAAATACCTCTAGTTCTCATCAAGGTCACAGAATGTTATGTGAAGTGGGCACATTGCCTCAAATTCCTTTTTTCTTTTTATATAATTTAATGTCCTGTACTCCTGTTTGTCCTTGAAATTTGATACCATTAGAATATTTGAATATGCATGTTTCCATGCAGATTTAGCACAAATCTACACCATATGTAGGGCATAACAATGTTGCTAAGTATTCCCTGCTGTATAGTCGCACCAATAAAGAAATTCATTTCAATGTCAAATTAATGTGCCACAGTGACATCACAGATTTCCCATAATGCACTTCGTTGTGAGTAAAAATTGCATTTCTTTGAAAATAAATATCTTACAAACAATACAAGCTGTTGAGATGCGGTTTTCGCCTCTAAAGAGAGAAAAAAAATTCTGCATTTTTTAACTTATTGAATTTTGTCTCTGGCAAGTCTCTTTAACCTACAAAGATATTTTTTTTCAAATGTTTTCTGTAACACTCTCATTTTCATTCATGATTTGCTTGATCTACCTTCATTAGTATTCATTCTTTCGCTTAGGACTGTACCAATTATAAACCCCTTATTCCACAACCCAATGCAGATTTCATGACCTCACAATTGTTCATTTTGCTGTTGTCAGTTGCTGATGACTTGAACTCCTTAAAATTTGGTTTTCCATCAACATGGTTAAGTAATCATCGATTGGTTTTTAAGATTTTACTTTAGGTTAAAAATTTCTCTAAATTCCTCCGTTTAGCCTATTCCCAGCATAAGCTGGTGTCCACTCTATGATCTCCCTTTATTTTCATGGCCAGTGTTTATCTGAACTTCAAGCAAGTATTAGTCCAGACTCCAGAGCTAACCAATCAACTTGACATTCTCTATTTGTGTTGAGTACTTATACAAAGATGGATTTACTGAAAAAATTTAAATGATAGATCACCATTCATCAAATTCAGTTAGGGCACATTACATCCACAGTGGTAATCTGAAGTTGCAGAAGCTTTTTGTTTGGCTGTTGGCATTATTGCACACAGTAAGAATAAAATACGCACCGCTGCACAACCCCCAGGGTTGTGGCAGCTTCTACTTGATATTCCATGCTGCATACGTAGAAACTGGCAAACAGGAGAGCGAGGCCTTTCACAAAAGATCCACACCTCTCACTCACGATATGGCCATCCAAAGTGAAAAGAAATTTTGACCCAGTTAAAAGTGAGCTACCTGTATAAGGATACAAAAATGAAAAGATTTTTAGAAATATTGCATTTAGCCTCTATAGAAAAAGAAAACTTATGTTCACAGATCCTAGCCTCCAGTTTTTCCATAAACAGTGCAGGGTTTCCCCTGGGTTTTTCAGAGTATGAGGCGGTGAGGGCGAATTACTTATTTTTTTTTGTTTATCTGATAATGTAATCCCTATTTTGAATGCTAGCTAAGGTCTAACGTTAGGCCTAGGCCAAGTTGGTGATATATGTTTTAAGCCTAGGTCTATACAAGTTTGAGAGTATAATAAAGCCTTGGCCTACTCTAGTTACACACATTTTGGGGGCCCATGGCCGTGATACATTTGTTTAGAAGGGTAACTTAGGCCTAGTCTGGACAAACCTAGCAACAGTGATACAAAAATGACTCAGAAATTACCTAGCTTATGCTAGACCTTTGGCTGGTGTCACTGAATAAACAACCAATTCAAACGACCTAGCCGGAGGGTAGATATTTAGTGAAAATGTTTGACTTCTTGTGAATGTTCTCTTGGATTTTTTTTTTTTTTTGGGGGGGGGGGCTACACACGGCACAATAATATTATAGGACTTCTGTCTTCTAAGTTCTAAGGCTAGACCTAACTTGGCCTAAGATAGGCTCTAGTCAATAACTTAAGTGCGAGCACTGTTGACGTTGACACTGTCAGTTGTTAATGAAAGCGTACTGATGTAATTAACAACAGCTTTGTGTTGCTATAACGTTAGTGTTGTGCACAAGTACTACAGTAGTCTAAATTATTACTAGTACCAACATTACTACTACTAGCACATTAGTACAGTGCCAGTAGCATAGCTTCTACACTATTTAACGTTAGACCATTATAACGCGTTAGGTGTAGGCCTAAGTAGGCTGACCGTCGCTGTTTGTAGTTTTGAACCATATATTTACAGAGAATGCCAGTCAATGTATTGCTCAATATTATTAAAAAAGATTTAAATACCAGTATTCTTACAACTGTTTATAAATAACAATTTAAAACACTGCGAACCAAGCGAATTCCAGCTGAAATTGCAACACGAATCCTGGTTATTTGAGTTACCGCCGTGTTGTCAGAACGACGCGCGATCTGTCGGTCCAAAAATTACCGAATTGCATTGTGGGAGTCGGACCAAACTACAGTAATTTACTGTAACCCAGCCACTCAGTGGAGTCACGGCTCGTGAGGAAGAAAAATATTCCAGATTACAGTAAATTACTGTAGACTAAACAAACAGTACGTTACTGTAGGCGAAAACAGTATTATACTGTACAATTTACAGCGATTTCTTACAGTGCAGCTGTTATTAACTACAAAGGAAAGTTCGGGATTAAAGAGGATACAGACTCCTCGACTTAAAGAGGTACCATGGTTGAAAAAGATTTTGCCTCCCCATTCATTGATCCAAAGTTTTTTCATCCTCTTGAACACTATGTGTCTCCTGAACACAAAAAATATCTCTCTTCAGAGAATGAAGGAAAGCAAATACCTGACGTCTTTTTTTTTTCTGCTGTCTCAAACCAGGGACATTATAAAAGCTGATCTTTAAAGTAGACATAATAGAAAGCTATTTTAAAAAGGGTTACACGTAAATGCAATACATAAGATTCTACATATATGAGACGACAGAGTAGAAATGTTGTAAATACAAATTCACTGTGAGATACAACACAGTTTGCGCGTTGATCATAATGATGAGAAGTAAAGAGACATATGATGGAGAAAAAAAAAGATTATGTTTATTATCATTATGTTTATTATTATTATGTTTATTATTATTATGTTTATTATTATTATGTTTATTATTATGTTCATTATGTTTATTATTATGTTTATTATTCTTGTTATTATTTTTAATATTTCTTTTTCTTTCTCAACTTCTATGTTGGTATATGTTTTAACTCTGATCTCGAAGTCCTACCCGGACTCTGGGAGATCGAGTATTCTTCTGAGGATGTGGGCAGTGCATAGCAGTGCAGTCGTTATGAGTTGTTGCACTTTGTGTTTACCAGGGATGTGTTGTAGGTGTCTCTCTAAGTTAATTTAGGAAGAGTTGTACATTTCAAGAACCAGATGACAGAGCAAATTAACACGAAAATGTTAACGAAAGTCATAGTTTAATACAAACTCTTTCGAAGATATCACATCTTCCTCCTCGTGTAAGTGAAATATACAAAAGTAGCAAGACAATATAACATAAGGCAATATAGTATAAAAAATATAACGTGCACCGATTTCTACGGGGATTACCCTTGCTTTGATGTTCGATAGTCTCTGTATTTCTAGTTTCAAGTCTTGGTACTTATCCACTTTTTCGCTTTAATACTTGACTATGTTTGAGTTGTTGGGTATTGCCACATAAATTATCAGTCCTTCCCCTTGATTCTTTGTCTATGACTACCAGGTCTGGTCTACGAGCTGTTATTACTCCGTCAGTATTGATTTCGAAGTCCCAGAGGATCTTAGTTTTGTCGTTTTCCGTGGGGTTGGATTTGTGTCGCAACGTGTTCGTTGTTGGGATTCCATAGTGCTGACATACTTTGTGGTGTACTGCGGCTGCTATGTTTTTGTGCCTTTTTCTTATAGAGGGTTCCGGCTACCTTGGGGCAGGCTGTGATTATATGAGCAACTGTCTCATCCTTTACCTTGCACATTCTACACTTGGGGTCATTCATTGTGTGAAGTACCTTTGTCTTACGTAGCATTTTGTGTTTAGCCCCTGGTCTTGTGCAGCTGTTATTAGCGCTTCTGTTTCAATCTTCAACCCTGTGTTCCCTTTCAGCCATTTGTATGTGTTTCCAGTGGATGCGACTTCCGGTGCTTGTCGTTTGTATTGTCAATGTAGCTGTTTGTTGGACCACTTGCTGGTGTACTCGGTCCTCCATTCCGTCATTTCATCTTTCTTTGAATTGTACCCGGTTATAGCATTGTGTTTCCAGACTGCCTCTATTAGTTTGTCTGTGTCTTTCGCTGATGTGATGTACTCCTGAAGTTCGACACATTGGAATCTTTCTGTGGCCGAGCTTTCCTTCAGACCTCTTCCGCCATCATTTCATGGCAGGTATAGTCGATGTATGTCAGCTCTAGGGTGGAGTCCTCCGTACATGTTCATTGTCTTGAGCGTCATTCTGTGCAGTTGTTCGAGTTCTGTCTGCTTCCAGTCAATTATACCTGCGGTGTGTGTGATTACTGGTATTGCGTATGTGTTAATTGCTCCTATCTTGTTTCAACCACTGTGTCGTAATTTTAGAACTTGTCTCAGTCTCTTTCTGTATGTTGATGTAGCTTTGTGTTTGTCTTCTTTCTCTTTGTTTTGCATCTTCTGTAGTATGTCAAGGTATCCCTCACTGATGTCAGCATCCCCGATCTTTACAATGTTGGGCAGGTCAAGGCCATCGGTCACTTTGATTTTTCCGCGGCGTATGATTTGTCTCGCGGATTCGTCGAGTCCGAATTCCATACGGATGTCATTGGTGAAGATTCGGACAGTCTCAATCAGGACGGTGAGGTCGTTCTCGTTTTTGGCATACAGTTTCAAGTCGTTCATGAACAGCAGGTGGTTGAATGTTTTTATTATTGTAATTATTGTTATTATTAGTGTTATCATTATTTTTTTATTATTGTTACTTTTAAGATTTACTTCACATCTGGAGTACAAAAGGATTGATTGCATAAACGAAAGAGGGACGTGGGGTAACAAAGTGAAGAAATCCTTAAGTTTGAAAAAAATGATGTATCTCTTGGTGGAGGGTTGAATGATCCCAAAATACGTTTCAATTACATCGGAATACATTCCCAAAAATAGTTCCGTCTTATCAAGTTCATGCTCCTGATGGGAGAGTTGGTTTCCTTAAGTGAACCACAGTGGTGCTAAAGGTAGAGTTTCTACGTAGGAACCCTAGACATACAGAAACCCTAGCCAATAGCACCTAAGAGTTCCCTCAATGGCGTGGTTTTTACATTTAAACCACATATGGAGTGCATCGACGAAACTTTGCAACTACATTCTTTGTATCGTCATGATGATAACATCAGCATTCAGTGTTGAAACTGGTGGCAAATGCAATTAAGAGCCCCGAAAAAGGTTGGTATATTTTGTCACAATTAAATCACATACTTATTACACTGATGAAACGTCACCTGTACATTCTTTGCATAACCCTGATAACAGACGAGCATTTCTTAGTGCTCAAGTCGGTGTAAAAGGTACTCAAGAACAATCGAAAGAGGGAACTGCTTGCTGATCAATTAAAGGACAAAATTAGGCAGAACGAAGACATCTCCTATCTTAACCAACCCCTAAATAATATGTTGAATGATCGACAACGAAAAAAAAACAACACTATGTTATGGGATTAAGTATTGCGACAAAAAGACAAAGTATCGTTGGAAATAGTTTTAATTACAAACAACTTTCTCTTTAATGTATTGTGAAGTTGCATTGGTGCTCTCAACATGTCATTAAAATGTGAACACCGCGACCCTAAAAAGGGCGCCCTAAAGTGTCTTTTGCAACATTTTGTGTACTTAAGAAAATCACACTTGCAATCACGAGCGTGATCTTCACGATCACTATTTTCGTGGATGTACTCAAACATGTAATTTAAAAGTATGTTGGAAATCACTCAATTCTCCCCCACTACTATCATTCACTCCTCCATGGACATTGACTAAACAATAAAACACTCAGTACCTGTTATTACAAGGAAATCTCAAAGAGTTCAACGTTATGTAAGCTGAATCACAGTACTGTAAATGTACTACGCTGGAGCACATGGTGAACAAGAAGGCAATCCACGGAGTTGCAAATTCATCCCTATGGCTTTTTACAATTATCCTAATACTGCATATGGGTAATATCACGTAATTTGTCTGTGGACACGTTATTTACTACTGGTTCACCTACCTACCGATGTGAAAGTTTATCCGACAACAGTTAATATCATCTAAATATATTATTAATATAATATTTGACTGAGATAATCATCACCGATTCAAGAGTAACTACATTATAAGACTGTAAATTTTAAGTCACTCTTTTTTTCCACAGTAGTTAATATTTTGTTATTTATTGACACTAGTTACTGTTGTCTTTACATCAACCTAGTTTAATTATCGACATGAAGTGGCATTGACAGTGGTCAGAGCATAGACAGGCTGACAGATAAACGATTCCTCAGAAGAGTTAGTGAAGTGTTGCTCTTCTGTGAGGAGACGTTGGTCGAACTAGTTTCGCTTGTAGAGAAATTCACAAATGGATAAAGATTTTAGACTTGTAAGGTTTTACTGCCGATAGAAGGATCATCTTATTTATCTTACAAATCAGAAAGGAATAATTCCCTTGTTCTATTGTCTCCTTCCCTTGCCGTTCTTTCTTTATTTGACAGTTAAAGTAAGATTTAACGAACCATCTGAGTGTTTCAAGTCTTATTTTTTTCTCTTTGGGAATAACGGTCACAGATATGGTAAATGTATCAGTATAGTCTAATTATAGCACAAAATCAAGTGTCTGCTGTCGCAGAGGTTTTTGTAACATTATTTACGCGTACAGAAGAATGAAATATTTTTCATGTCACTTTTTTTCCACCTTGATGAAAAAAAGAAAGCATATTTTGTTTTCTTCTTGCCTCTAATGTTATTGTGCAAAATAGATCTTTCGCAACTATGAAGTTCAACATATTGCTTTTCTAGAATTAAGATACGTGTAGTGTGGTATTTATTTCCTAAACTTGTTTTCCAATGAGTATTGTTCTTTCTTTTTCAGAGTTTATGAATAGAAGTGCTAATTTGTTACTATTTCAGAATAGAATTTAGTCATATAATCCATTCGTCCAACACTATCATGCGAACTAACATACAATACACTTCAATATTCTACTAATATACTACAGTAACTAACATGCAGTTCAATGTGTTTATGATCATATTACTGAACGGTCATAGGATCTTACATTTCTTAGTTTAGGACTTCAGAATAAAGCGGCACATCAGTACGTATTTGCTTCATGACAGGTAACATCTTTTCCATCTCTGTGGAGCTTTTGTCGCTAAGTTTAATGATGCTAATTGAAGTACGTCAAGAGTGTTGAGGTTCACACCCTTTTTTTTTCCCGCAAACAATGAGAGAGCTAAATCGGTACGGGGTTATATTGGATTTTGTCTGTCTGTAAACATATAAAAATGTGTAAGTTTGGGGATTAATACAATTTTATATTTTAAAAAGTGAAAAGTGTCCGTCAACGAAGTCGAAATATTCAATTGATTGGCAGTTTACCATTACTTAAGATTTTTTAATTTACCTTCAGGTTGGTAATTGACATTCAACTTTCTGGTCAAACTAGAAGATCTCTAGTAGCTTAAAGATAATGCTGTTTCATCTAAACAGGTTACTGGTGTAGTTCTGCAATAATTCATTTCGTTGGATGTCAAATGTTTTATTCGTCAAAATGTTTTCCTTGGAGGAAAAGAAACACACATTACTTCACTACCGAGAGAAGTGTTATGGCACTTGAGACCCTCGGTAGTATTTCAAGTACAACTACATTGCCCTTACCTGGGTTTGTGCCTGTAACCAATTATTTCATATCTGCTCTTGACGCTCGTTCAGAATGGAGTCTCCTCTCGGTGTTCGAGTAACGGTGACACTATTTTGCACAACATTATTTTTGTCACTGACTTCGTCCCAACAAACAGTAAGTAACTATCGTAATACTCTATACATTTCGTTTCATCAGAGTAAAATAAAAATATGTGCTAAACTTTGAAATGTGTGACATTCGATATTTAACCCATAAGAAATGTTGCATTTGCGTATTACTGCAATCTTCGATCTTTCCCAAAGAGAGTTTTGCTTCAAAACAAAATAAGAAGTATAATTTTTAAATATAAAATGTGTGACATAAATGTTAAGTCCTTAAAAATGTTACATTTGCTTTGCGTATTATTACTTTACTCTTCTCAAAAATGCCAACAAAATTGGCAATTGATCTTTAAGCGAAAAATTGTGTAAAAATTTTGTGGAAAGTTGAAAAGCTTAAATTCTTTTTTACTTTAACTGTACTGATAATTTGGATGCCTACTATTTCTCTCTGGTATACTTTTACTTCCAAAAAAAAAATGTTATCAAGACTCAGAAGGACTAATGACTATATGTATATACATATTTTTTTACATGCGACAACTCCAAACGAATTTTCATTACATGATTCACTCAGTTCTACTTCTTTTTTTGAAAGACAGATTCAGTTATACTCTCTAAAGAAGTGGTCACAACATGCTTTTCTCATCCCTGTCCTTTTTATGTTTAATTTGTCAATCACAAAACAGACTAACACGTAAAACGAACTAAATTGAGAAATAAACAGGTTCCCAGTCTTTTAAACAGTTAATTGCTTTTTCTAAACCCAACGTAATTGTTTTCGGAAAGAAAATAAACAAACGGTGCACATTCATTGCAAATTTAGTGAAAGATTTAAAAACTTTGGGAAATTACTTACACCGAAATCAAAATCTAAAAAAATAGTAAGCGTACAAATCTTATTACAAAATACTTACTTAAATCTTAGACACTCAATCTTAGCTTGACATTACTTCAAAGATCTCTGTTAGAGATGCCTTATTGTTATAAATTATATCAAGGAGATTCTACAAGGACCTCCTTGATTATATAATCCCTCTCAATCATGACAATTCTTTCACACCCAAAGTATATTTCTGCATGAAATGAAGTGAGTCACGCAAAGAGGTGTCTACCAGCTATCTGCTGTTACTACATGTTACTTTAGCTTGTAATGCATTGCTTTGCTATTGCTTGGGACCTTGAACGTGATACAGGAAATTTGTTTTGAAATTTAGTTTTCCTTGGGATTGTTTCTCGAAGATCCATTTCTCACTTACAAACGTACCTCACACTAAATTGTGTAAGTCCTCTAAGCGTATTTAATAGGTAAATCGTAACTTGTCTTGACACCGAATCACCTAAATAGTAATTCAACGGGTCAGCAAATCTAATTGTCTTTTTTTAGTCTTTTACTCAGATACCTTTAACATGCTTTTCAATTCGTATTCCCTGATATTCGTTTTCACTGACTCTTAAGACAAATGTGAAGAAGATACATTTTTTAGATTGTTTTTTTTTTTTTTTGTCTTATGGTATTTCGCGAAAAAAAAAAAAATAGACAGTTCATGTGGAATTCCTAAAAGGTTACATCGTTAAAATAAATGCTGCCTGGTGTATTTGTAATACTGACAAATAAAATTTTACAAGCAATTCTTACTTCATATCTATAAGAGTTAATAAGGTAGACGAAAAATAATTATATCTCTCTTTCTTGCTGTTGAAGAGATTAGTTTTAATTACGGCAAAATCAACCTTCCATAGGATTTGCTCTACCTCGTATGTTTCGCACTATTTTGTATCTACAACAAACTGATCAAAGATATAATCTATCTAATGTTTTGTCTCATCAAAATTTATTCTGATTTCTTGAATTCTGCTAAGAGTATGGAAAAGAAAATTACATCAACGTCAAACGTCATTTGTAGGCTTCTTCTTCAAATTATTGTTTTTCCTTATTTTTTAATCTGATATAGTCTCAATATTTCGTCTACCAATCGTCGGATTATCCAAAAGACTGTAGAGATGTTCATCACCAATGTTCTACTTCAAACTCTAGTGGTGTATACCTAATAAGACCTGACGGTTTTCAAGAACCATTTGAAGTGTTTTGCGATAACGAAGTAACCACTGGAGGATGGACTGTAAGTAAAGGAAAAAATCATATTGATATTAACTCACAAGAATAAATTACTAAAATACATGATGCAATGATGTAATCTTGAAGTGATTTTGTTTAGTAACAAGTTAAACCAACAGTTGCATAAAGTCGTGAAGTCCTGCTGTTTATTATCACTGATGAAAGCAAAAGTGATATTTAAACACGAATTTGGTTACTACATTAAATTAAGTTGCCGTAACTGCATTTTCATATGTTGTTGTATTTCCGGTAGGTCATACAGCGGCGTGAAAATGGCGTCGTTAACTTTAACCGAAACTGGTTGCAGTACAAGAACGGCTTTGGATTTTTGTCAACTGAGTTCTGGATCGGAAATGAGAAACTCTCCTACTTGACAAACCAGGCAGTGTACGAACTCCTCGCTGAAGTAGAATTATCGGATGGATTTTTTTTTTATACATCTTACAAAGGATTCCGTATCTCTGATGAATTTGGGGAATATACGCTCCAGCACATCAGCAACGTTGAAAGCAATGGAAGTAGGTCTATCTTGATGACATTTAAATTGAGAAAACTTTGTTAATATTAATGGGAAATAAGCCATTTGTTTAACAGAAAATAATGATATTTAAAACCAATGATTGTGCACATAGAATGATAGATCATTCAAAGAAAAGAAAAATAGTCTTCCTTTCAAGAAATAAGTTTTCCATAGAGACAAGTTCCGTTATTTGTAGCTCAAGAATAATTTGTCCACTCACACTTTCCAAATTTCAAATAAAACATCTTCTGTTCCTCATCACATGCGTTATGTTTTGAGAAGATGCAGAAGTTTTGTAGATTCTTTATTGATGAGACTGTATGATTTAAGAATGATTAAAGCTGTTTCTTCGTATGCCATGTTGATTTATTCTAATCTCACTTATCCTTTAGTATCCGTTCTAACAGCAACCAAATTGATTATCATGTTCATAACTGAAATTTGCTTAAATTTACGCTATGAGGAGAATACTAAAACACTTCCATCGTTTTTCTTTTGTTAAATAACTGTGACAATACATGTTCTTTTTTATTTATAGGTTCTGTTATATTTGATTGCCCAGCTAAAGTGTATTTCAATGATGACTGTTCACAAATATGTTTCTGTGACAACAGTGGTCTGAAGTGTTCTGCCGTTATGTGTGATGCAAATGCTGCATGTATTGAGAGTAGCACTGGTGTTTGGAATTGTTCTTGTAACGATGGTTATGATGGAAACGGAATAAACTGTACAGCTCCGACAACAGCACCACCACTATACACAGACTGTAAAGATATTTACGATTCCGGCCAAACATCGAGTGGTGTTTATCCTATTGTACCAGATAGATGGCCGGATGCACCATTCGATGTATACTGCGAAATGGGAGATGGAGGAGGTTGGACAGTGAGTCGATTTACGTGATGTCGTGTTATGAGAAATTAATTTGAATATCAGGTGACATATATTAACTAGTATATTGCCTTGATGACAAAGTACTGTAGTAAGTTAATTTACTTGCGCATTATTTAATGACTACTTACATCATTTAATAATTACTGAGATTAAATGTGAAATTAATTTGAATATCAGATGACATATATTAACTACCGTTAGTATGTTGCCTTGATCACAAAACACTATATTAAGTTAATTTACTTGGGTATCATTTAATGATTACTGAAACCACTCATAGCTGATACTGGTAGATGGTTTAGAGAATTAGACTGAGATAGGCTTACATTAGATGGTCCAACTACAGAAGTTATGTGGTTACAATATATTTCACATTCTCACGTTCTGTCGCCTCTGTTTGCAGGTATTTCAACGTCGCAGAGATGATACAACTGATTTTTACAGGGACTGGGCTGCCTATAGAGACGGTTTCGGTGACCCCCATGGAGACGTCTGGCTTGGGAATGAAAAGTTGTATTATCTGACAAACCAGAGGAACTACACACTTCGTCTTGACATTACGACATCAAATGGATGGTTCTTTTACTCTAAATTTCCAGAGTTTCAAATAGAGTCTGAGGATAGTAATTACAGAATGAACAAGCTGGGCTCTAGGAGTTCTCCAGGTGGAGGTCATGCAGGTTTGTTAACTTTATACCTACCTCCTCTCTTTATCAGCAAATATCCATAAGTTGGGACCCTAAATTGAATTGACCTATAACTTTTATTATTCAATGATGTTAATCCATAAAATACAATGGGCAATGCAATAATGAAATAAGATCCAGATTGTGGTACAAAAGAAATGAAAATTCACTTACACTAACTGGCGTAATTAAGTTACCAGTATTACTTCAAATAGGCCACTTCTCGTTGTTAATCTACTTCTTCATCGCGATTGAAGTTTATTTGACTGATATTTCCTTGTCTCTCTAGTTGAATATCACCAGTTTAATAGAAGTGATTGATTATTTTCGATTTAGTGTGTGTGAAAGTGCACATGTACCCTGATCAATTTTTACTTCGACCTGAACGAAGTTCAGTCGAAGTAATGTAATCCCCAGAGCAGTTTGTGCAATCATGCGTACCGATTAATGCGTTCGGGGGCCCTTTCGACGGCCCTTTCTCGGCTGTTGAGGAAGCTACAGAGCTGAAATTTGGTGGACGTAAAATTTGGTGGGGATCGGCGATTTACTTTTCTCGCTTGCGATCATTCTCCATTTTTTCGCCAAAAATCCTACTCCTCCTAGGGATTTCGGAGTTTCCTCCGGAAATTTTGCACACTGTTAGAAGGGTCTTTCGTGCACAAAAGTTGTATTTTTTTAAAGTGAAATTTGGTAAAATGGCATTTTTCTGGACCGATTGGGCTCCGAAATGGACCTTTTCGGAAAATGGCCAATTTCTCTCGTATAAGGCAAAAAATCGAAAATTACCTAATCTCATTTAAATTTTACACTTGTTGTAAAGGTCGTCCGTGAATTTGGTGAGAATTGATTGCGAAACCGTGGACAAAATGCTAAATGAAATTCGCCTGTTTGTGTCCAAAATCCAGTTTGTATTATTTTCGATCTCCTCGCCAAGCGTGGTTTGGTGTAGCAGCGTGGATTGGTCCTGCTTGGTGGCTGTGATGTACGGTAGCTGTGTGTGCCATACTTTTCTAGTCAACGTGTAATACGCAAGCCGGGTGTCTTTGATGCAGAGCATGCAGTCTACTTGTTTGTCATGCCTAGGTCAGTGGAAACCATTAAGGACAATGGTTGAAGAAGGAGTATTTTCGTTGATACTAACAACGAAACCAGCCCGTATAAAGAGTTAGTTTTAAATTTTGCATGAATTAATTTTAATTTTTTTTTTTCCAGTATTTTACATGGTTACGTATTTTGGTCGCGATGGTTGACAATAATTAATGACAATTTTCCATGAAATATATGATACACCCTTTATCCCCATTTGGTATAAACTAATAGCAAATATGAATATGCAAAAGCTGTTGTTGACTGCTAAACTTGAAGGGGGTATTTTGTACCCACTTTCACAAGAATAAAAAAGTATGGCTTCGAAACGTTTCAAATTAAAACTTTAAGATATTGCCATTATTCTTTATTCGTACTGTGATCTTGTATTATGTCTCGATGATGACTGCCTTCAGAAAATCAGCTAATTTTAAGAAACTGATGCAAAACAGGGAGTCTAACCCAATACTTTTTATGGTATAGCTTAACCAAAGGTGAATGATATTGCTTTGGGGAATATGTATTATTGTTGGCATGGCCTTCATTATCGAAGGCTGCATCAAAATGATACAACTGATAGGTAGAAAAACAGTAAAATGAACAGCAAACAGAAGAACAATAGTAACCCACCCCCACACCCCATACAGAACTCCTCATACCATTGTGGACATTGCCCTTTCAACTTTTAATCTAGCGTTACTAACTTGTATGCCGTCGAAGTTTGCGTCATTGACGCTCTAGTTCTTTCTATTTGAACTTTGAAACTTCTATCTTCTTAAATGGTTCTACTATTAATCAGTTTACAGCGTTTAGAAATGTAAATAAGGATACCATCATGAGGATTGTCAAATGAAAATTTGTTACGTTATGAAGCGCGGCAATTTAAACAACAGTGCATATTTCATGATCATAATAAACTAAATTTCAAGAACAAATTACAAAACAACATTATTATTACTGACATTTTCCCAGAAATCCAACGTCGTACTAACATTACCGTTAATTTTGAAAAAAAAAGACGCAATGCATATAGTACTAACAAAAAGAGATAAATGCTCCTTTAATGTAAAGTTTAATATCTGGAAAACGAGATTAATAAGCGAACAGTCCTTGCAACGTTACGAGAGAATAACATGGAAAATATAATATGGTACATGATTAGGATACCGGGATCTAATGCGATAACTTTTACAAACAATCCAAACGTATGTAATGCATGAATTTAAAGAATACACAAATAGATCCTTGGAAGCAATAATTCCATTACGTGAGATCATGTCACAGTTATATATTAGCATTGTAACTAAATTGAGAACATTTTCTTTAACATATACGTAAATTATGTTTCTCCTAATCAGGTAAAAGAAGAAACAGTGCTTTTTCAATGCAGCTGACTTTTACTAACATTGATCTTTACCGACTGTCGCGTTCTGTTTTCCAGGGTATTCACTCTTTTCTAACAAAGGTAAACAATTCAGCACATACGACAGAGACAATGACGAATGCGGAACACACAACTGTGCAGAGAAACACAGAAGCGGCTGGTGGCACTATGGTATTTCTTGCTCTTGTTGTTATGGCACTTACTGCAATGTTTTCCGATACAGCAGCAGCTGTACTACTCTTTGCACTTATGAAAACCTCAATGGAGACTACAATGGAGGTGACGGAGAGAGGATCTTCTCTTCTTATGCTAGCTACTGCAACCCGACATTTGTGGAAATGAAAATTCGGCCATCCTCTTAAAATGAATAAAATTAAATCCTTTGTATGATATATTGTTAGTAAACTGAAGCCTTGTTAACATTAGGACATTCGTTGTGACTATAAGGAGGGACAATTGCCTTTGCGATACTTGTTAAAAGAATCAGTTACTCAATAAACATGGAGAATGAACAATGACAAAACGAAGATTAGGATGCAGTTATTATTTGAGTCACTTGTTTTTACCTAATCACATCTAAGCTTAGAAAAGATACGCATGTCCAGTTTTCATACTAGCAGATGTTTGCAGATGTATTTATTTGGCTGTCCTTTGATATAATCCCATTTACATTACATTAGAATTACAACTCAGCATGCCAGAAATGATGATGGTGATTATGTACCCCACATGTGCCGTATTTATACCAATTTGTTTCCAATCTGACATTCCCGGAAACCTTATTCATTATTTATTATTTATTCACTGTTTTGTCACTTTCATTGCACATAATATGTTTAAACATGTATGGTGTGTACCTCTGCACCAATAACAAATGAGAAAATTGATAATAGAAGCAATTAGGGTGAGACTTGAGACTCGTTTGATCTTGTACCTGTTGGTACCCTTATAACGTGCATGGGTTAAAACAAAGATGGTTCCCAAAACGTTTTCTTTTAAAATGCCAAAAACTGCTAATAGCTGCTCCATTCAGAAGTGATTTTCTTTAGTGACAAAAACTGAAGATAGGCATCAGTCAAGTGGTTCGGTCATTCTTTACTGCCCTAACAGAATGATTAAGTTGGAATTTATGGTCAGCTCAGCATACTCGATTCTAAAACGTGTTCACGTGTATTCTTTTACAAAATAATATCTGTCAAAATATTTGGCGTTTCTTAAGCAATATTCATTATATAATCAGAAAGATGATTTGAATAGCAGATACTTTTAGCTGCTGGTCAAGCGCTACTCAAGTTTGATTTGTCACCGACTTCATTTATAGGTCCCTTAGTCTGTGTTAATTTTCTAGCTAGGAATTAATACTACCTACTACCATGGAAACTAAAATAACACTGTAGCATGCTAATAACTTCACCTTACGAAATGCTGTCTTCCTTCCCCTTTCGAGCGGTATGTCTACTTAAGACAGATTGATGATATATTTAGTATTTGGCAAACATGGCTTTAAATAGTGTGAGTCAACTCTTAATAGATTTCACATCAGCATCATCCCACAATGCAAATTGAACGTTTCACCCCAGTTGCTTAAAAAAAGATAGCCAATCCTTAATAGCGAATTATTACGATTAAAGCGTATCCAGGGCAGCCTTCTAAACAAACCAATCACCTCAGTGGATTTTTTTTTTGACCGGACAAATACACCATTACTACGATCAAGGAATAAAGGTATAAACGTATCCAAAAGGTCACACCGTGCATTGGACCTGAATTGCTATTACAAGAACTGACCTTCCTTCCGGAAGAAACGTATACCGTTTGTCACCCATTTTCATCTATAGTTTAGAACATTTGCACTAGCCCCAACGAAGGACCGCACAACCCTGCTCAATCATCCCTGCTCAATCATCCCATTTCTCTGTTCCAAAATTCTCTTCAGCAATCGTAATAGGCTATTAATTCGTGATATTACCCCTATCCTTCCCATTACTAAGCATTTCAAAAAGTGTTATCATCCACATTTACGTTGCTTTTTCATTAACTCATATTTCAACTATACTACTTATCGTCGACGCTATGAACTAAAGTGGATTTTCTACATCAAAAAAATCTCAACGGTCTCAACGAAGATTTAAGCAACAGTACAATTTATGAGCAGTAGAATTTTCTGACTAATCTTGCGTTTTGACATTGCCGACTTTGGCTTTTTTGTGATGTAAATATCTTCTTTGAGCACATTTTGTACCTTTTTATCGTGACGGTCCTACATTTTGCCATCTATGGTTAGGTAATGCTTGATTGATATCTGTACTGTTATTACTTTTTTTGAACCTGTACGAGGTTTCTCAGGAAAAAAAAATGCAAGGTCTATACTCACAGTTTGGCCGTTCCTACAATATACCCCTCAATGTCACACCTTTCTTGAAGATCAACACATCGCCGTGGAATGAGACCAATTGATTTACTACGTGGAAATACCATAGGTAAAATTAATCCAAATTATGACCATTTTTCATAATTAGCTTGATTGTTGTTTTCAGCATTAATTATAGCATTAGAGACACATGGAATCCCTATTTTATGGCTGGATGCATGTAGCTCAGGGCATCCTTGAAGTGCCATTTTCAGCCACCTGGGAGGTTTCTAAAGTCAAAAGCAGAATTCTCTTGTACACTTAGCACACGCGATGGTGGCGTTCACCTTAGATGGCCTGCCCGAAGATTGTTTTCTGGACAAGCTCCTTTTCTGCTTAAAATGCTGGAAACGGACCTGAAATTTCCTTTCGTAGAAGTATAAAAAGTTTGCCACACTCACCATATCCTGGTGAGCACCTGTTTGAGTCATTCAAGTTTCCGTGCACTAAAACTTAAGAATGACTGTACAATTGATAGTATCAAGCATCTCCTTGTGCTCTTTTAGAAAATTACATCTTTAGAACTCCAAAGTATCCCCTAATATTAAACAGATACATCTCATGCCCGTCTATGTATTGTAGGAGTGGGTGAAGTAGACGCTGAGTAGGGATATGACGGAGGACAAACTGGCACAAAAACGTAAGTTTAGTTAAAGTGTAGTTAGACTAACTTTTGTCTTTCTTAGTAAACTATTTAATTTCTTGTCACTTGCGTTCAATCATTACCAGATATTGTGAGCTTAAAGACAAAAACTCATCACCCCAGACAGTTTCAATTCTCCCAACCACCTACCTCTAGTCCCTCCCTCAGCCTGTCTTAAATTCCTCCACATGTGTAATCAAAACAATGGATCCCTGTGTATGCTGTGTAATACGAGCTGCTCTGCATCTTTCGGATTTGCTGTCAATCTTAGAGTACTGTAACTTAGAACCAGTTGAGAATTTTGTTTTCAGGGAGGTAAAAATATAGCTTGGGGTGATGCAATACAGCCTTTAAACTTGAATTAAATTAAATACGTACATTTTCTAATACTCAACTATCATGTGACTGTCAATAACTTTTGACTAGATAATAACTGTAGACAATATATAACATTAGAATTGAAAGAGCATATACTGTTACTTGGAAAGACTTAAATGCGAGATAGGTTAATTCACTGGTGGCAACAATTTGCATGTACATTGTATGATTCCGGTTCGTCAATTCGTCGTCGGCCTCATGACTCTCAACCTCAAAAGGGTGAGTTCATCTTTCTGTAGCCACGAGGCTCCGCTCTCCTAATCTTGTCGTTGAACCTAAACGTCTCTCTTTGTACACTTTGCACGCCGACTGTGCTATTGCATTCTTTCTTGCTTTCTCCTTTTTGTGATCGTCATGTAACTGTTTAGTCAGTTCTTTAATCATCTGATAGTAAAATCAAATGGAACTCTCTCGATTTCTGGATTTCTGTTCTAGCCCGTCTCTCCCTCTGGTCAGTCTGTAGTAACAGGAACGTTCCGATCGTTGTCGTCTGGAATATCCGTCGCAAGTCCCAGGGGCAGTCATACCACGACAGCAACTGTTAACACCCAAACACTGTATATTTTGACATATCAAATATATTTCCGTCTTCGATACTCATAATTTCATGTACTCCCAGATCGATGTGAGTTGCGCATATGATTCAGATTTCAAGTTGTGGATATTAGTGCGTGCAGGGTATTCAAACTAATGTAGTGGTCTGATGTACTGTCACAACGTACGATTCGAGTTAACACAATTTCTAATTACGCAATTATCTCATTTCATTTGATCATTGACCCATGACGTAATTTGTCTGACAAATACTTTATTTGATACTCGTGCACCTACCTACTGATGTGAAAGTCTATCAGGAAATTCGTGTGACTTTTTGTGCACCTGCTTAGGAAAAACACACACTCGCTCTTTACCCTCCCTCACCAATTGGTAAATTCTATCCATTTGAGGTAATTTCTTGTAAGACATACGAACCCAAAGACTTGATTAACGTAAAAGGTGATAGGTTGGCTATTGCTTAAGTGTCCTTTTAGGCAAATAAAGCAGTTTGAGCATTATAATACCTTCTAAATATAATATATGACAGAGATAATTATCATACAATTCAACGAGTTACTACAGTAATTATAAGTAATGTAAGTTTTAAAGCCTTTTTCCACAGTGGCTATTATTTTATGACTTATTTACAGTAGTTTCTGTTGTCCCTGCGTCAACCTAGTTTATCACAATTATCGACATGAAGTGACATTTACAGTGGTCAGTGCAAAAACAGGCTATGCATAGACAGATGTACGATTCCTAAGAAGGTTTAGTGTAGTGTTGTGAGGAGAAGTTGGTAGAAATATTTTCTCTTGTATAGAAATTCCCAAATAGATAAAGATTTTAAACTTATTTTAAATTTATTTCACAAATCAGAAAGGAATAATTCCCCCTTTTTATTGTGTCCTCTTGTCGTTTCTTATTTGCCAAAGAAAGTTAGATTAACCAACCACATGAATGTTTCAAGTCTTTTTTTTTTTTCTCCTTGGGAATGACGGTCACAGAGATAGTAATTATTTCAATATAGCTTAAGTGTAGCACAAAACGCAGTATCTACGGTCGTAGAGGTTTTGGTAACATTATTTACGTGTACAGTAGAATAAAATATTTTTCATGTCACTTCTTATTCCACTTTAATAAAAAAGAGGATAAAGCATATTTCCTTTTCCTCTCGCCTCTAATGTTATTGTACAAAATAGATATTTGCAACTATGAATATCAGCATATTGCTTTACTAGGACTGAACTTGTTTTCCAATGAGTATTGGTTTTTATTTCTGTTTTTTTTTTCTTTGAGAGTATATACATGAATAGAAGTGCTAATTTGTTACTATTTGAGTAGAATTGAGTTATATGATCCATTCTTTCTACACTATGATGCGTAATAACATGCAATACACTTCAATATTCTACTGATATTCTACAGTACTTAATATGCAATTCAATATGTTTATATTCATATTACTTTACGATCATAGGATCTTACATTTCTCAGTTTAGGACTTTACAATTAGTCAGTACGTATTTGCTTGATGACAGGTGATATCTTTTCCATCTCTTTAAAGCTTTTGTGGCTAAGTTTCATGATGCTAATTGAAGTACGTCAAGAGTGTGGACGTTCACCCCCTTTTGACGAAGCAAATAACGACAGAGCTAAATCGATTCAGAATTACATTGGATTTTAACTGTGTGTAGACATACAGAAGTGTGTACGTTTTGGGGATTAATACGATTTTATGTTTTACAAAGTGAAAAATGTCCGTCAACAAAGTCAAAATATTCAATTGATTAGCAGTTTACCATTATTTGAGAAATTTTAATTCACCTTCATGTTGGTAAATGACATTCAACTTTCTCGTAAAAACTGAAGATCACTATTAGCTTAGATAATGTTGTTTCATCTAAACAGGTTACTGGTGTAGACTTCGTAGTTGTGCGATAATTCAGTTCGTTTGATGTCAAATGTCTTAGCGGTCAAAATGTTTTCCTTGGAAGAAAAGAAACACACATTACTTTAAAACAGAGAGAAGCGTTATGGTACTTGAGGCCCTCGGTAGTATTTCAAGTACACCTTCATTGCCCTTACCTAGGTTGGTATCCGCCATTATTATTTCATTTCTGCTCTTTGACGCTCATTAAGAATGGCGCCTCCTCTCTGTGTTCGAGTAACGGTGACTTTATTTTGCACAGCATTATTTTTGTCACTGACTTCGTCCCAACAAACAGTAAGTAACTATCGTAATACTCTATATATTTTGTTTCGTTTCGTTTCATCAAGTAAAATAAAAATATGTTCTCAAATATGAAATGTGTAACAATTAATATTAAACCCATAAGAAACGTTGCATTTGCGTATTACTGCTTCAGTCTTTTGCCAAAGATCGTTTCGCTTCAAAGCAAAATAAGAAATATGATTTTTACGTATAAAATGTGTGACATAATTTGCTTTGCGTATTATTACTTTATTATTTTCAAAAGTGCCAACAAAATTGGCAATTAATCTTTACGCTACAAATGGTGTAAAAATTCATTTAAGTTGAAAAAGCTTCAATTCTTTTCTTCTTTAACTGTAATAATAATTTGGATGCCTTTTATTTCTGTCTGATATACCTTACTAAAAAAAAACCCTAAGGAAGACACAGAAGGAGAAATGACTACTTATTTAATTTTTTACATGCGGCAATTAAAAAAAAAACATGATTCACTCTATTTTATTTCTTCTTTTTGAAAGACATATTTAGTTACATACTCTAAAGAAGTGGTCAAAACATGTTCTTCTCAGCCCCGTGCCTTGCCTGTGTAATTTGTCAATCACAAAACAGATTATCACGTAAAAGGAACCAAATTAAGAAATAAACAGGTTCACATTTTTTCAAAATCTTTTGGAACCCAACATTTTTGTTTTTGGAAAGTAAATGAAGAAACACTGCACCTCCATGGTAAATTTAGTGAAAGATTTAAAAACTTTGGGAAATCACTTGCACCAAAATCAAAATCGTAAAAATTGTAACATTGCAAATTTTATTATGAAATACGTGCTTAAACTTAGACACTCAATCTTAGCTTGACATTACTTCAAAGATCTTTGTTACAGATGAATTATTGTTATAAAGTAAATAATTCTTCTCTATCAGTACAATTCTCTCATACCCAAAGCATATTCCTGTTATAACGCAAAGAGATATCTAACTGCTATCTGTTGTTACTAAATGTTACTTTAGCCTTTTAATACATTGCTTTGCTATTGTTCGATACCTTAAACGTGATACAGGAACAACTTTTTGAAACTTAGTTTTCATTGGGATTGTTTCTCAAGTATCCATTCCTCACAGGCAATCTCACACTTTCTTGTGTAAATCTTCAAATTGTGTATTCAATAGATAAAACGTAACTTGTCTTGACACCGAATCACCTCTACAGTAATTCAAAGGGTCAGCAAAGCTAGTTGTCTGGTTTTTTTTTCTCAGATACCTTTAAAATGCTTTTCATTTGGACTGTGCCCTTAAAATGCGTATTCACTGACATTCGTTTTTACTGACTTTTAAGACAAATATGAAGAAGATATATATATATTTTTTAGCTTGTTGTTTTTTTGTCTTATGTGATTTTGAGAAAAAACTAGATACGTCATGTAAAATTTTTAAAAGGTTATAAGCTTAAAATTAATACTGCCTAATGTATTTGTACAACTGACAAATAAAATTAGACAAATAATTCTTACTTCATATCCCTAAGAGTTTATAAGCTAGACGAAACGTAATTCTTTCTCTCTTTCTTGCTGTTGAAGAGATTAGTTTGAATTATGGTGAAATGAACCTTCCATGTGATTCGGTGTACCTCGTATGTTAAGTACTATCTCGTATCTACAGTAAATTGATCAAAGATATAAGAGTATGCAAAAGAAAATTAATTCGCCGGCAAACGTCATTTGTGGGCTTCTTGTTTAAATCCGTTCTAATCTGAACTTCTGTGGTGTAAGAATATGCCAACATTTAGATTTCATTGAACCAATCTTAACATCCATGTCAACTTATTTTAAACGTTGCTCTTGATACTAGAAAATAACGTCAGAGTCAAAAGACCTGAACTGTTGAATACCACATAATGCCTGAAGTGTAAATAAACAGTTACTGTAATATTGTTCAACTGGTTAAGAAATGAGAACGTTATTTGATTTCAGTTACATTTTAAGGTTATTCATTTTGCATTGAACATTGGTTTTCACTTTTCACCCTAAACAGGGAAAAACCCCAAGAAACCTGATTGTCCAAGCTAAATTTTGCGATGATGATAGAGACGGCATTTGCATCGTACATGGATATCTTCGAATTTTCTACACACACATGTTTATTAGTACACTCAGAGAATTATTTACTTAAATTATGTAAAATAAGAACTCCATCAATTTTATGTAAAAATAATGTAAGCAGTATTTGTAAATCTTACATAATTTTGGTAAATTTTACTACATGTTAGTAAAGATGTTATATCATAATGTAAGACTTACATTAACTGTGTGTAAAATTTTACCAAAGAGTTATGGAGTTCTTATTTTACTTTACGTTTTTTTCTGAGTGTATTACGCTCTTTCACATTCACTTAAAGACGATACTTAAATTCTACTTTTTTTCTGTGTTTGTTAGGCTCAATATTTCTTCTACCAATCGTCGGAGTATCCAAAAGACTGTAGAGATGTTCAGCGCCAATGTTCTACTTCAAACTCTAGTGGTGTATACCTGATAAAACCTGATGGTTTTCAAGAACCGTTTGAAGTGTTTTGCGATAACAAAGTAACCACTGGAGGATGGACTGTAAGTAAAGGAACAAATCATATTGACATTAACTCATCAGAATAAATTACTAAAATAGATGATGAAATAATGTAATATTAAAGTGATTTTGTTTAGTTACAAGTTAAACCAACAGATGCATTAATTCGTGAAGTCCTGCTGTGTATTATCACTGATGAAAGCAAAAGTGTTATTTAAGTGCTTTTGTAATTAAGTAATTTTGTTACTACATTAAATTAAGTCGCCGTAACTGCATTTTCACATGCTGTTGTATTTCCGATAGGTCATACAAAGGCGTGACACTGGCGTCGTTAACTTTAACCGAAACTGGTTGCAGTATAAGAACGGTTTTGGATTTTTGTCAACTGAGTTCTGGATCGGAAATGAGAAACTCTCCTACTTGACAAACCAGGCAGTGTACGAACTTCTCACTGAAGTAGAATTATCGGATGGATCTTTTTTTTATACATCTTACAAAGGATTCCGTATCTCTGATGAATTTGGAGAATATAAGCTCCAGCACATCACCAACTTTGAAAGCAATGGAAGTAGGTCTATCTTGATCAAATTTAAATTGAGAAAACCGTATTAATATTAATGGGAAATAAGCCATTTGTTTAGCAGAAAACAATGATATTTAAATCCAATAATTGTGAACATACAATGATAGATCATTCAAAGTAAGAATAAATAGCTTTCCTTTCAAGAAATACGTTTTCTATAGAGAGAAGTTCCGTTATTTGTAGCTCAAGAATAACATGTCCACTCACACTTTCCAAATTTCAAATAAAGCATCTTCTGTTACTCATCACATGAGTTATCGTTTGAGAAGATGCAGAAGTTTTGTAGATACTTATTGATGAGACTGTATGGTTTAAGAATGATCAAATCTGTTTCTTCATATGCCATGTTGATTTATTCTAAATTTAGGTATCCTTTCTTATCCATTTTGGAAGTAACCAAATTGTTCTTCATGTTCATAGCTGAAATCTATGCTATTAAGAGAATACTAAAATACTGCCATCGTTTTTTTTTTTTTTTTGTTAAATAACTGTGACAATACATGTTCTTTTTTTATTTATAGGTTCTGTTATATCTGATTGCCCAGGTAAAGTGTATTTCAATGATGACTGTTCACAAATATGTTCCTGTGACAACAGTGGTCTGGAGTGTTCTGCCGTTATGTGTGATACAAATGCTGCATGTATTGAGAGTAGCACTGGTGTTTGGAATTGTTCTTGTAACGATGGTTATGATGGAAACGGAATAAACTGTACAGCTCCGACAACAGCACCACCACTATACACAGACTGTAAGGATATTTACGATTCCGGCCAAACAGCGAGTGGTGTTTATACCATTCTACCAGACAGATGGCCGCGTGATTCATTCGATGTATATTGCGAAATGGGAGATGGAGGAGGTTGGACGGTAAGACGACTTACATGATTTCGTGTTATGAGAAAGTAATTTGAATGTCAGGTGACATATATTGACCAGTATATTCCCTGGATACCTAAACACTGTAGTAAGTTAATTTACTTGCACATCATTTCGTGATTACTTAGACCACTCATAGCTAAAACTGGTAGATAGCTTAGAGGTTTAGATTGATGTAGGTTTACATTAGATGTTCTAACTTGATAAGTTAAATGGTTACATCATATTTCACTTTCTCATGTTTTATTTTGCCTCTGTTTTTCAGGTATTTCAACGTCGCAGAGATGATACAACTGATTTTTACAGGGACTGGGCTGCCTATAGGGACGGTTTCGGTGACCCCCATGGAAACGTCTGGCTTGGGAATGAAAAATTGTATTATCTGACAAACCAGAAGAACTACAAACTTCGTCTTGACATTACGACATCAAGTGGAACGTCGTATTACTCTGAATTTCCAGAGTTTCAAATAGAGTCTGAGGATAGTAATTACAGAATGAACAAGTTAGGCTCTAGGAGCTCTCCAGGTGGAGGTTCTGCAGGTTTGTTAACTTTACCTACCTTATCTCCTTATTGGTAATATCCATTAGTTGGAACCCTAAATTGAGTTTACCTATTTCTTTATTATTCAATGATGTTAATCCATAAAATACAATATCCCTTTACTGGGATAATGCAATAATGAAATGAGATCCCAATTGTGGTACAAAAGAAATGAAAATTCACTTACACTAGCTGACGCATTTAAGTTACCAGTATTACTTCAAATAGACCACTTCTCGTTGTTAATCTACATCTTCAACGAGATTCAAGTTTATTTAACTGAAATTTCCTTGTCTTTCCAGTTGAATATCACCAGTTTAATGGAAGTGATTGATTTTTTCGACTAAGTGTGTGCAAAAATGCATATGGACAGTGATCGATTTTTTCTTTCTATTTGAACTTTGAGACTTCCATCTTCTCAAATGGTTCAACTACAAATCAATTTACATCATTTAAAAATACAAATAAGCATACCATCATGAGGTTGTCAAACTAAATTTCTTAGGTTATCAAATGCTGCAATTTAGACAACAGTTTCTATTTTATGATCATAATAAACTAAAATTTCAAGAACAACTGACAAAATCCCAATATTATTACTGATAATGTCCCAGAAATCCAGCGCCGTACTCACATTACCGTCAATTTTCGAAAGAACGCAATGCATATAGCAATAAAAAATTAATTTAAGGCGCCTTTAAGGTAAATTTTAATATCTTGAAAACGAGAATAATAAGCAAACAGTCCTTGAAACTTTACGGGAGAATAAGAAACAAAGTATAATATGGTACATGGTAAGGATACCGAAATGTAATGCGATAACTTTTACAAACAATCCAAACGTATGTAATGCATGAATTTAAAGAATACCCAAATAGATCCTTGGAAGCAATAATTCCAGTACGTGAGATCATGTCACAGTTATATATTAGCATTGTAACTAAATTGAGAACATTTTCTTTAATATGTACGTAAATTATGTTTCACTTAATCAGGTAAAAGAGGAAACGTGCTTTTTCAATGCAGCTGACTTGCACTAATATTGATCTTTACCGACTGTTGCCTCCTGTTTTCCAGGTTATTATCTCTATTATAACAAAGGTAAACAATTCAGCACATACGACAGAGACTGACGAATGCGGAACACACAACTGTGCAGAGAAACACAGAAGTGGCTGGTGGCACTTTAGTAATTATTGCTCTTATTGTTATGGCACCTACTGTCATTATTTCCGATACAGCAGCAGCTGTACTACTGTTTGCACTTATGAAAACCTCAATGGAGACTACAATGGCGACAACGGAGAGAGGATCTATTCTTATTATTATTATTACTGCAACCCCACCTTTGTGGAAATGAAAATTCACCCATCCTCTTGAATGAATATAATGAAATCATTTGTGTGATAAATTGCTAGTAAACTAAAGACTTGTTAACATTTAGACATTCGTTTTGACTGTAAGGAGAGACAATTGATTTTGTGATACTTGTTGAAAAGAATGATTGACTCAATAAACATGAATAATGAACACATGGCAAAACGAAAATTGCTATGCAGTTTTGATTTGAACAACTTGTTTTTATCTAACAACATCTGATGTCAGAAAAGATATGCATGTGCAGTTTCCATACTTGGAGATGTTTGCAGATGTATTTATTTGACTGTCCTTTGATTTAATCCCGTTTATATTATATTAGAATTATCTCTTAGCATGCCAGAAATGATGATAGTGATTATGTACACATGCAGCGTTTTCATACCAATTTGTTTCCAATCTGACATTCCAGGGAACCTTATTTATTATTCACGTTTACTGTTTTGTCACTTTTGTTGCGCATAAGATGTTTCGATATGTGTGGTGTGTACGAATACAAATAAGAGAATTGATAATAGAAGCAATTAGGATGAGACTTGCGACTCGTTAGATCTTGTACTTTTTGGCACCCTTGTAAAATGCATGGGTTAAAACAAAGATGGTTCCCAAAACGCTTTCTTTTAAAATGCCAAAAACTGCTAATAGCTGCTCCATTCAGAAGTGATTTTCTTTAGTGAAAAAAACTGAAGATATGCATCAGTCAAGTGGTTCGGTCATTCTTTACTGCCCTAACAGAATGATGAACTTGGAATTTATGGTCAGCCCAGTATACTTGCTTCTAAAACGTGTCCTACGTGTTTCCTTTTATAAAATAATATCTGTCAAAATATTTCGCGTTTCTTAAGTAATATTAATTATATAATCAAAAAGATGATTTGAATAGCAGATACTTTTAGCTGCTGGTTAAACGCTACTCAAGTTTGATTTGTCACCGACTTTATTTATAGGTCCCTTAGTCTGTGTTAATTTTCTAGCTAGGAATTAATACTACCTACTACCATGGAAACGAAAATAACACTGTATCATGCTAATAACTTCACCTTACGAAATGCTGTCTTCCTTCCCCTTAGAGCGGTATGTCTACTTAAGACAGATTGATGATATATTTAGTATTTGGAAAACACGGCTTTAAATATTGTGAGTCAACTCTTAATAGATTTCACATCAGCATCATCCCACAATGAAAATTGAACGTTTCACCCCAGTTGCTTAAAAAAGATAGCCAATCCTTAATAGCGAATTATTACGATTAACGCGTATCCAGGGCAGCCTTCTAAACAAACCAATCACCTCAGTGGATTTTTTTTTTGACCGGACAAATACACCATTACTATGATCAAGGGATAAAGGTATCCAAAAGGTCACACCGTGCATCGGACCTGAATTGCTATTACAAGAACTGACCTTCTTTCCGGAAGAAACGTGTACCGTTTGTCACCCATTTTCATCTATAGTTTAGAACATTTGCACTAGCCCCAACGAAGGACTGCACAACCCTGCTCAATCATCCCATTCCTCTGTCCCAAAATTCTCTTCAGCAATCGTAATATAGGCTATTAATTCGTGATAATACCCCTACCCTTCCCATTACTAGGCATTTCCAAAAAATGTTATCATCCACATTTACGTTGCTTTTTCATTAACTCATATTTCAACTATACTACTTATCGTCGACGCGATGAACTGAAGTGGATTTTCCACATCAAAAACATCTCAACGGTCTCAACGAAGATTTAAGCAACAGTACAATTTATGAGCAGTAGAATTTTCTGACTAATCTTGCGTTTTGACATTGCCGACTTTGGCTTTTTTGTGATGTAAATATCTTCTTTGATATTAACGGCCTTAGCAGCATTGAGCACATTTTTTACCTTTTTATCGTGACGGTCCTACATTTTGCCATCTATGGTTAGGTAATGCTTGGTTGATATCTGTACTGTTATTACTTTTTTTGAACCTGTACGAGGTTTCTCAGGAAAAATAAAATGCAAGGTCTGTACTCACAGTTTGGCCGTTCCTACAATATACCCCTCAATGTCACACCTTTCTTGGAGATCAACACATCGCCGTGGAATGAGACCAATTGATTTACTACGTGGAAATACCATAGGTAAAATTAATCCAAATTATGACCATTTTTCATAATTAGCTTGATTGTTGTTTTCAGCATTAATTATAGCATTAGAGACACATGGAATCCCTATTTTATGGCTGGATGCATGTAGCTCAGGGCATCCTTGAAGTGCCATTTTCAGCCACCTGGGAGATTTCTAAAGTCAAAAGCAGAATTCTCTTGTACACTTAGCACACGCGATGGTGGCGTTCACCTTAGATGACCTGCCCGAAGATTGTTTTCCGGACAAGCTCCTTTTCTGCTTTAAATGCCGGAAACGGACCTGAAATTTCCTTTCGTAGAAGTATAAAAAGTTTGCCACACTCACCAGATCCTGGTGAGCTCCTGTTTGAATCATTCAAGTTTCCGTTCACTAAAACTTAAGAATGACTGTACAATTGATAGTATCAAGCATCTCCTTGTGCTCTTTTAGAAAATTAAATCTTTAGAACTCCAAAGTATCCCCTAATATTAAACAGATACATCTCATGCCCGTCTATGTATTGTAGGAGTGGGTGAAGTAGACGCTGAGTAGGGATATGACGGAGGACAAACTGGCACAAAAACGTAAGTTTAGTTAAAGTGTAGTTAGACTAACTTTTGTCTTTCTTAGTAAACTATTTAATTTCATGTCACTTGCGTTCAATCATTACCAGATATTGTGAGCTTAAAGACAAAAACTCATCACCCCAGACAGTTTCAATTCTCCCAACCACCTACCTCTAGTCCCTCCCTCAGCCTGTCTTAAATTCCTCCACATGTGTAATCAAAACAATGGATCCCTGTGTATGCTGTGTAATACGAGCTGCTCTGCATCTTTCGGATTTGCTGTCAATCTTAGAGTACTGTAACTTAGAACCAGTTGAGAATTTTGTTTTCAGGGAGGTAAAAATATAGCTTGGGGTGATGCAATACAGCCTTTAAACTTGAATTAAATTAAATACGTACATTTTCTAATGCTTAACTATCATGTGACTGTCAATAACTTTTGACTATCCTACAGTAAACTCCTAAGACATTCACATTTTGAGAAGTTGTAAATTTCAGAGAACTTTAACCAACATTAAAATAACAAAATATCGTTTAAGTCATCAAAAGCATTTCATTTTTTTTTTTTGTCATTTCAAAATACAATAATCATCCACGTGAAACATTTCAGGCTTAACGTGAAGAGTTTTCCTTTATTTTGGTTTCAAATCTTTTCAAATGTATTAAAATGAGTTATGATCTTTCAGAAATTATCTACTCAAAGTGGTGACTTTGCGTAGGGCGTAAACATTTTTCTTGACATTTACTTCACTATTCTTCAATACACCATGGGTCTTAGGCGTACCTGACTTAAATTATATAATAACCAAAAATGATTCCGACAGATTGTAAATCTAACCTAAACTGCATAAAACGGTGAAAGCGTAATCTCCTTTTCTTAAAGATGACCGTCCTTGTTATGAACGTTAGGTATGCGCTATGTAGTTCTTTCGTGTTTTGCTGTATCTGCTACAGTGCTGTGTTCTTCATTTTCTATACTTGGAATCTTGCTTCTTCCATATATGAAAAGAAAAAAAATGAGGCAATGAAAAGCACATATCCGTTTCTACTGATCATGTTTCGCCAATTAGCGTACAAACATTCCACGCCAATTTCTTGCACAACGCAAATGCGAAACAGTCATTCACTTGTATACTTCAGGGACAGACTGGGGAGGAGATTTGTACCGGAAAAGTTAACCCACGGATCCCTAATGCACGTCATTAAATACAGTTGCATAAACTATGGACTGTGCATTGCACCTTATCTTTTAGACAAAAACAAATATATTCATGTTGAATTGTCTTATTATCAGGAATATGTATGCTATGTACGTATATTTTTGTATGTAAATATTTGTGTGTGTTGTCGATCGTGGTAGAAACCAACACGTAGTACATCACCGTCACTATGTGTTACTCATTTTACAAGCATTCATTCAAATCAACATTGTGCTTCGTTGCGCAAGCCAATGGGAAGTATACTAGTATTGAATATTCAGTTCACAACTCAGGATCACTGACGCCGCGGACAACTTTATGTTCAACTCGTATGGTATTTGTAAACACAGTGTTTCCTTTCACCAAGTACTACAATTCCCGATACCTACCAAGGAGCGACGACTTGAGGAGTATATTTTTGATACACTAGTGAGACCTGTACTGTTGCATATTCATTATGTAGGCGGTTATAGTAAGAACCGTTAATTTTGAAATATGATTTCTGTTGTTTACTGTTTCATGCCAATTCCGTTGATTTTCGAAGTAGTTACCGTCATTTTCCTTCATTGAAAGACATAGTCCGTTCATATACAACCTCGCGTGTACATTTACTAATAAAGAAAAAGGTAAGATCAAACATAATCTTATCTTTTTGATTTCAGTACACACGCAATCACTTTAAAAGCATGACTGTCACCTCAGTTTAACATTAGTAAATGTGAACGATTTCCCATAAAGACGATATATTCGCAGTCTTATTATCTATACAGCTGCAATAAAATGAATGTCAAATAAAGAAATGTTGGCATTGTGCCCAGTGCATTTTGGGCAAGAAATAGTTTCAAGGCCTTAGAACTGAGAATCTTTCAACAAGTCAGTTTCATCAATTTCAGGATGAGTGATAATGACAACCCATTGTTTATCGTACAGCAGTTCCTTAATCTCAAATTAAAAGAGCACTAGTAAACAGGTACCTTTTCTTAATGTATCTTAAAAATTAACTCGAGACCGACAGTGCCTTTGCACCATGATTGATGGGAAGGGAATATCTTGTCTACAATTATTGTTCATGTAATGCTATCCTGGATTACAGGGGTTTGTGTAATACTACTGTGACACTAAAACTAATGGGTGTACTCTATGATACTAAAACTATATGAATGTGCAAAGGAATTCAACATGCACAACAACCACTCCCCTTGTCGAACTAACAACATCTTTTATGTGTTGACAACATTCTATGCACGCCTGTGCTATGTAGTCTGCACAACGCAGTCTTGTACGTTGCAAACTCTATGCAACAAATCTCCTAATCTTGTGCTCTGTGTGCTTGATATTATTCCCTCCGTGCAATCATGTAAGTAGTTCTTTTTTGCAACATAATTAAAGGACACTTTTCAGTTGTGGTCATGTCAAGTGAAGCGTTATCAAAATATGTAGTTGGGTGCAAACTATAATTGTCAACAACCTGTAAATGAAATAGAATGGATGAGTAGGTTTTGTTTTTCCCATGATTACATCCTAATGTTTACTGTGTATCGGGTATCTTCGGGATGTTTCGACAAATGTATATAAATAAAAATGCGGAGATGTAAAACAACAACTAAAAGTAAGAAGAGATACGCAGTCTCTTCTACGTCTATGATGCTCAGACATGGATTACACCAGGATAACAAAAAGTACTAGCTGGGGTACTCACTGGTAACTGCAACCTCCAAGACTACACACCCTCATAGTAGAAATAATATCAACTTCATTGCTAGGTGTGAATCAGTTTACCAAATCAAAGGCACCATGGAACTCAGATATGAATAATACACTAGTATCCACTTTATTATTGTATTAGAAACATTACTCAGTGTGCTTTCTCGCCATTTTGTTGCAGGAAGAGGTGACTATTACCCACAGACAGAATCAGCATGAACAATATAAACCTTTTAAATACGGCCTGATGTTTTTCTTCAGTAGGTTTAATCATGATTTTCGTAATGAAAGAGGTTGTACAATTTTTCTTCATAATTGAATACGTAGTAATGACTCACTACATGCATTGGACACGTAAATGGGATTCAAAATCGAATAAACTCAACTAGATAGTACCATTCTGAATGCAATGTCACACAGAATAAGTAATGTAAATGGATGAATAGCGTGACGTTATGGTGGACTTACGTTCCACGTTGCTTTTTCCATTGCATGTTGATTTACCTTTAGTCCTAGGTTTCCCACGTTTCTGCAGTAATAAATCAGGGTATGCATTTTAAGATGTTGGAGCAAAAAAAAAAAAAAGGTCCCACTATGTCAATTCGATGGTTACAAAGAAAAAAAAAGCCATGTCGATGTATACTGAGACAACAGAAGAGGATAAACCTATTCACATATTAGCTAGACATACTAGATATATCGAATATTCTGTCTCTGATTAATGAACACAATGAATGTTTTATTTCATGTTTTCTAATACCCGTTTGGGCAAACAGCTTTACATATACAAGTTCCTTCCAATTTGTTCTTTGACACTTCTCCCAAATGTAGTAACAGACAATGGCCAGAGCTAGTTTCAAGCCTGTCCTGAATGTGTTATGTGGGGTGAACGCTCCCTCCTAATTAACATTCCCCTTACATCGGATCATAACCATTAATGCATTACCGTGGTTTCGAAAGGTATAAATTAGTGTATTTAGAGGGTCCAAAAGCGCTTATCAGCACATTTTAGCAATGTGACATCAGGAAGTGAACAGCTGGAAGAGAACCGGAAAAAAAGGATACGAGTAAATATACGCGCATTGATGAGAAAAGAGATTAGATAATTGGTTTCTGATCTCAGACTATTACTTAAAGTAAGTCCTCAGGCAGAAAATTTTTACTACTTATATGTACGTTAAAAGGGGCAAAATCTCTTGAGAATTTCACCTGATATTGCCCACAAATGTAAATAGAACACCAACATTACCTCCTCTTTCCTAAGTTTGGATCAACATTGCACCAATGAGGGTTGGTTTCATTAAACTGAGGGGTATAAATTAACAAAAAAGTGGTCCTTTTCACCCAGTTCAGAGGAGCAATTTTTCGATTTTCGGTGCATACACATCGGCAACCTACGTATATTTTAAGTTATGTGACATCACTCTTATTACATTAGTCTAAAAGATCACAGCAGCTATGTCAAAAAGCTTATATTATGTCACATTCATCAACACATTAGTTCAAAGTATGTAACCATAAAACAAAAAGGCCGCAATGTTTTTCTCTCATCAGTGCAGATCTAGTATGTTTCTGTTTGATTGCTTTACATTTTATGCACCATTTATCTCTTTTCCTACACAAAGTTGCTAACAGACTCTGTTTCCTGTTGTGCTAGCCTACTGATGTGGCTGCTATTTGATATGCATATGCATTACAACTGATTTTGTTAGTACAGAAGAAAAAATGAGGTCTCTTAAGGAAATGTGACATGCCGTATATGAAGTCACTTGGCCATGGGACAGTTTGTTAGTGACAGTTTGACAGTGTGTCATAAGGGTAATTTGGACTTATTGAAGCAGGAACATACCTGAACCGGACATCGGCATTATGAAAGTACAGTATTAGTATTTCATATAGCGGGGGAAAATAACAATACAGAAAAACAAAGGGGCAAAAATATTATTTTCAATTCCATCTTCAAACGGAACCTTTTTTATCACAATGTATCAAGCGTCTACTCCACAACTCTTCTTCAATTGCAATAAACACAAGTAAGTAGCAAGACCTTATCAAAGCCAACGGTTCATCTCAGCATACCAGTTCATAACGGAGAGATCTCTATTGAATCCTGTGATCGAGTAGTTAAATAGAAGGATTTTTGCTTCTTTCTTGCTTCTCGGTTACTTCCTTCTGGGATGGGATGTTTTGTGGTCACCATGAAGAATGGCAATATTAAAGTCAAGTACATTGGGAGACTAAAATGCTCAGTCACCGGAAATCCTATTTTGTTTTGTGTATACTCAGTTTGTGGTTATTCAGCAGTAGTCTGAACTTCGTGATAGTCTTGTCTATGTAAGTGATCTGTGGACATTTTGTCCAACAAAGTATATAAGCCACATCGTGTGAGTCGTAGTTAAACCTCTCACGTCTCAAAGTAATATTTGAGACCTGGTGTAAGAAACTAAGAGATGGGTCAAGATGTGAGCATACCAAGTATTTTCTTTTTTTTTTTACAGATGGTGTTACCAAGGATACAACCAATATTAAGCGAAGGGAGAGATGTCCGAACTAGTGTTGATCATACATTTCGTGGTTGCGTATTCAAAGACTTAAATTCCAGAGGATATTTTTTATATCTTTGAAAGGGAAGGAGGGTGCGGCACATAACTAGAAGGGATATTCTATTCTGACTTTTCTGTATCGGTATGAAAGTAGGTTGGATCACAACCCTTTCCAACTGAGAACATAACAGACGGTACAGGTATCTTTTTTATATATATATAAAAAGCTCGTAAGTTCTGCAGTCTTATCTAGAAATATTTGGTCACTGGAACAGATACGTCAATATCTGAGAAGTTCACTGTGGACTATAGAAATGTTTTTATGAAATGGGTGGAAACTGTTAAAGAAGAGATAGGAGTGGTACTCAGCCGACGTAGTCTTCTTACATACAGAGGTCTCTACTGAATCACCTTTACTCATCACAAGTATGTCGAGAAAAGAAAAAGCCATTGTGGTGCCTTTGACTTGGAGATATTGGTGCTCACTGAAACAAAATACTAGGAGTTTATGTTTCACATAATCTCTCTGTCCACAATTATTCAAAATGAATTAACACAGGAAGTATTTGACAAAGGTCGAATGTACGCCCCATTGCCCAGTTTATGAAATTCTGAAAAAAAAAAAAAAAAAATGTCTTCCCACAGACTGTCATGCACATTCTTAATGATTTGTCCTAATTCCATTGTCATGTACTGGTACTCTCAACGTTACTCCCTTCGTGCATTCGTGCAAGTTGTTCGTTTGGCAAGATGTACCATTAATTATGTGAATATCATTTCCAATCTTCAAGACCAGCGAATGCTGTACTATCGAAGTGTTTTGAAAGTATGTGGCATGTTGCAAGCTACAGTCTTCAAAAACGTTTCAACAAACCTGAAATTTATATTTGATTCCCGCCAATATATCTATCAGATCAATGCGTATGCACTAAATGTAAAGGTATTAGACAATCTTTGCACATCATTGTTTAATGCAGAATTGTGTCGTAAATATAAACAAAGGCCTTTACCCCACGCAAATGCACAATAACAACTAAAGACTAGTAACGAGATAAGCAGCCGGTTACATGCAAAGTATCGGCCACTTGATATTTCCGTTGATCATTTTAATATAAACAATGTATGTTTTATTAAGGATGTGACGTAACAGATTGCTTTAAACAAAGCTATCGTCTTATGTGAGGGTGCCATAAATGCACACAGAAGAACAGCTGTTGCATTCACAAATCACGCATCATGATGTTTTATATATATTACTAGGGCAAATGAAATATATACAATCTAGCTGGAATCTTTTTATTTAGGGGTCACTAGCTATGTTAATCGATAATAATATGTAATTCCGTTGCCACCAACAGCTCAACCAACCCTATAATTATTATTATTATTATCATTATTATCTTTATTATTTATTATTATTATTATTGTTTTTATTATCATTATTATTTCTTTTATTATTACTAATTTCGATTTTATTTACATTTCAAGTACAAGAGGATTGATTGCGTGAATGGAAAGATGAACGGGCCGGAATATAGGGAAGGAATCCTTTAATTTAAAAAAAAGATGTATCTGGGGGTGTGGGGATTTGGATGACCCTAAAATACGTTCAAATTACTTTTAAATGCATTCTCAACAATAGTGCAAGTTGTCAAGTTCATGTTCCTGATTGCAGGACTGGTTTTCTAAGGGTGCACAGTGGTGCTAAAGGTAGTTTTTTTCTACATAGGAACCCTAGACATCTGGGAACCTTAGCTAATAGCACGTAAGAGTTCCCTCAATTGCGTGGTTTTCACATTTAAACCACATGTGGAGTGCATCGATGAAACTTTTCAACTATATTCTTGTATGCACATGGTGATAACATGAACATTTTGTAAGTGTTGTAACTGGTGGCAAAGGCAATTAAGAGTCCCGTGGCTCTAAAAGGGCGCTATTTTTTCACACAGTTAAATCACAAACGAAGTACACTGATTGAACGTTACATGTACATTCTTTGCATAACCCTGATAACAGACAAGCATTTCTTAAGTGTTCAAGTTGGTGCTAAAGAGCAATCGAAAGAGGGCGCTGCTTGTTGATCAATTAAAAGACAAATTTCGACGAAACAAAGGAATTTCCTATCTTTATCAAACCCTATAATACTCTGTTCAACGATCGATAACGAAAAAAACACTATGTTATGGATAAAGTGTTGCGAAAAAAGATAAAGTATCGTTGGAAATAGTTTTAATTACAAACAACTTTCTCTTTTATGTATTGTGAAGTTTCATTGGTGCACTCAATATGTCATTAAAATGTGAATGCCTCGCCCATAAAAAAGGCGCTCGTAAGATTCTTTGGCAACATTTTGTGTAGTTAAGAAAATCGCATTTGCATCCAAGAGCATGATATTCACGAGACCGTACTATTTTCATGTATATACTCAAAAATGAAACTTAAACATATTTTGGAAATCATTCAATCCTTCCCCACTCCTACAACTATCACTCACTCCTTTAAGAACATTGACTAAACAATAAAACACCCAGTGCCTTTTATTACAATGGAGTCTCAAAGAGGTTCATGTCATGTAAGCTGATCACAGTACTGTAAATTTACTATGCTAGAGCGCATGGTGAACAAGTAGGCAATCCACGGAGTTGCAAACTCTTTCCTATGGCTTTCCATAATCATTCTGTTACTGCATATGGTGAATAAGTTATAATATATACTGAATATTGCGCGATGCCATACATCGGGGGTCACACGAAGTTCATTCTTCGTTGATTACCAGAGTCTATTAACCTTTCCTTATTCCCTTGAGATAATTACTGTAGACAATATATAACATTAGAATTGAAAGAGCATATACTGTTACTTGGAAAGACTTAAATGCGAGATAGGTTAATCACTGGTGGCAACAATTTGCATGTACATTGTATGATTCCGGTTCGTCAATTCGTCGTCGGCCTCATGACTCTCAACCTCAAAAGGTGAGTTCATCTTTCTGTAGCCACGAGGCTCCGCTCTCCTAATCTTGTCGCTGAACCGTAAACGTCTCTCTTTGTACACTTTGCACGCCGACTGTGCTATTGCATTCTTTCTTGCTTTCTCCTTTTTGTGATCGTCATGTAACTGTTTAGTCAGTTCTTTAATCATCTGATAGTAAAATCAAATGGAACTCTCTCGATTTCTGGATTTCTGTTCTAGCCCGTCTCTCCCTCTGGTCAGTCTGTTGTAACGGGAACGTTCTGATCGTTATCGTCTGGAATATCCGTCGCAAGCCCCAGGGGCAGTCGTACCACGACTGTAAACACCCAAACACTGTATATTTTGACATATCAAATATATTTCCGTCTTCGATACTCATAATTTCATGTACTCCCAGATCGATGTGAGTTGCGCATATGATTCAGATTGCAAGTTGCGTGCAGGGTATTCAAACTAATGTAGTGGTCGGATGTACTGTCGCAACCTACGATTCGAGTTCACACAATTTCTAATTACACAATCATCTCATTTCCTTTGACCATTGACCCATGACGTAATTTGTCTGACGAATACTTTATTTGATACGTGTGCACCTACCTACTGATGTGAAAGTCTATCAGGAAATTCGTGTGACTTTTTTTGCACCTGCTTAGGAAAAACACACTCACTGTTTACCCTCTCTCACCAACTGGTAAATTCTATCCATTTGAGGTAATTTCTTGTAAGATATACGAACCCAAAGACTTGATTAACGTAAAAGGTGATAGGTCGGCTATTGCTTAAGTGTCCTTTTAGGCAAATCAAGCAGTTTGAGCATTATAATACCTTCTAAATATAATATATGACAGAGATAATTATCATCCAATTCAACGAGTTACTACAGTAAATATAAGTGATGTAACCTTTAAGGCCTTTTTCCATGGTGGCTAATATTTTATGATTCATTTACAGTAGTTTCTGTTGTCTCTACGTCAACCTAGTTTATTCGACAATTATCGACAGGAAGTGACATTTACAGTGGTCAGTGCAAAAACAGGCTATGCATAGACAGATGTACGATTCCTAAGAAGGTTTAGTGTAGTGTTGTGAGGAGAAGTTGGTAGAACTTTTCGCTTGTATAGAAATTCCCAAATAGATAAAGATTTTAAACTTGTAAGGTTTTACTGCCCATAGAAGGATCATCTTATTTATCTCACAAATCAGAAAGGAATAATTCCCCTTTTTATTGTGTCCTCTTGTCGTTTCTTATTTGACAAAGAAAGTTAGATTTAACCAACCATATGAATGTTTCAAGTCTTTTTTTTTTCTCCCTGGGAATGACGGTCACAGAGATAGTAAATGTATCAATATAGCCTAAGTTTAGCACAAAACGCAGTATCTACGGTTGTAGAGGTTTTGTTAACATTATTTACGTGTACAGTAGAATAAAATATTTTTCATGTCACTTCTTATTCCACTGTAATAAAAAAAGAGGATAAAGCATATTTTCTTTTCCTCTCGCCTCTAATGTTATTGTACAAAATAGATATTTGCAACTATGAATATCAGCATATATGTGTTGTGTTTTTTTTTCTCCCTGAACTTGTTTTCCAATGAGTATTGATTTTTATTTCTGTTTTTTTTTTCTTTGAGAGTATATACATGAATAGAAGTGCTAACTTATTACTATTTAGTAGAATTGAGTTATATAATCCATTCTTTCTACAGTATGATGCGTAATAACATACAATACACTTCAATATTCTCCTAATGTACTACAGTACTTAATATACAATTCAATATGTTTATATTTATATTACTGAAAGGTCATAGGATCTTACATTTTTCAGTTTAGGACTGTACAATGAAGCGATACGTCAGTAAGTATTTGTTTGATGGCAGGTGATATCTTATACATCTCTTTAAAGCTTTTGTGGCTAAGTTTCATGATGCTAATTGAAGACGTCAAGAGTGTGGACGTTCACACCCTTTTGACGAAGCAAATAACGAGAGAGCTAAATCGTATCAGAATTATACTTGATTTTAACTGTGTGTAGACATATAGAAGTGTGTAAGTTTTGGGGATTAATACGATTTTATGTTTTACAAAGTGAAAAGTGTCCGTCAACAAAGTCAAAATATTCAATTGATTGGCAGTTTACCATTACTTGAGAAATTTTAATTAACCTTCATGTTGGTAAATGACATTCAACTTTCTCGTAAAAACTGAAGATCACTATTAGCTTAGATAATGTTGTTTCATCTAAACAGGTTACCGGTGTAAACTTCGTAGTTGTGCGATAATTCAGTTCGTTTGATGTCAAATGTCTTAGCCGTCAAAATGTTTTCCTTGGAAGAAAAGAAACACACATTACTTTAAAACAGAGAGAAGCGTTATGGCACTTGAGGCCCTCGGTAGTATTTCAAGTACACCTTCATTGCCCTTACCTAGGTTGGTATCTGTCATTATTATTTCATTTCTGCTCTTTGACGCTCACTAAGAATGGAGCCTCCTCTTTGTGTTCGAGTAACGGTGACCTTATTTTGCACGATATTATTTTTGTCACTGACTTCGTCCCAACAAACAGTAAGTAACTATCGTAATACTCTATATATTTTGTTTCGTTTCATCAAGTAAAATAAAATATGTTCTCAAATATGAAATGTGTAACAATCAATATTAAACCCATAAGAAATGTTGCATTTGCGTATTACTGCTTCAGTCTTTTGCCAAAGATCGTTTCGCTTCAGAGCAAAATAAGAAATATAATTTTTACGTGTAAAATGTGTGACATAATTTGCTTTGTGTATTATTACTTTATTATTTTCAAAAGTGCCAACAAAATTGGCAATTAATGTTGACGCTACAAATGGTGTAAACATTCATTTAAGTTGAAAAAGCTTCGATTCTTTTCTTCTTCAACTGTAATAATAATTTGGATGCCTATTATTTCTGTCTGATATACTTTACTATAAAAAAAAAAAAAAAAAAAACCCTAAGGAAGACACAGAAGGAGAAATGACTACTTAATTTTTTACATGCAGCAATTAAAAAAAAACATGATTCACTTAGTTTTATTTCTTCTTTTTGAAAGACATATTTAGTTACATACTCTAAAGAAGTGGTCAAAACATGTTCTTCTCAGTCCCGTGCCTTGCCTGTGTAATTTGTCAATCACAAAACAGATTATAACGTAAAAGGAACCAAATTAAGGAATAAACAGGTTCACATTTTTTCAAAATCTTTTGGAACCCAACATTATTGTTTTTAGAAAGTAAATGAAGAAACACTGCCCCTCCATGGTAAATTTAGTGAAAGATTTAAAAACTTTGGGAAATCACTTGCACCAAAATCAAAAGCGTAAAAATTGTTACGGTGCAAATTTTATTATGAAATACGTACTTAAACTTAGACACTCAATCTTAGCTTGACATTACTTCAAAGATCTTTGTTACAGATGAATTATTGTTATAAAGTAAATAATTCTTCTCTATCAGTACAATTCTCTCATACCCAAAGCATATTCCTGTTATAACGCAAAGAGATGTCTAACTGCTATCTGTTGTTACTAAATGTTACTTTAGCCTTTTAATACATTGCACGTGATACAGGAACAACTTTTTGAAACTGAGTTTTCATTGGGATTGTTTCTCAAGTATCCATTCCTCACAGGCAAACGTATCTCACACTATCTTGTGTAAATCTTCAAATTGTGTATTCAATAGAAAAAACGTAACTTGTCTTGACACCGAATCACCTCTACAGTAATTCAAAGGGTCAGCAAAGCTAGTTGTCTTTTTTTTTTTTTCTCAGATACCTTTAAAATGCTTTTCATTTGGACTGTGCCCTTAAAATTCGTATTCACTGACATTCGTTTTTACTGACTTTTAAGACAAATATGAAGAATATAT